>PVJA010026546.1:0-29542 GCA_004027025.1 Myocastor coypus
CTGTGTATGTATCTGCTTCCTCTTAGTCCAAGGAGAAGTATATTCTTTCCTTTTTTTTTTCTTTCTTTCTTTTTTCTATGGAACATCAATAGGGAGGTGGGTCATGCCCACACACTGCACTCTATAGAATGATTGTGAGGACAATATGCAATATGTCAACTTTCAAAGAAAAGAAGGGGGGAAAAAAAAGTAATGTGGATTTAGAAAGGTTAATGTTTAATTGTTTGATCAATCTTATATACCTATATGTATTAATGTAAACTGATCTGATGATGAAAATATGTAACATAACCATTGTTAAATTTAAACAATAAAAAAAATTGAAAATAAAAAGCGGCACCATTTCAATTTTGTTAATTTTAATAAGAAAGAGATAACAATGAGACAGTTTCAAAATACATTAGTAGGACAGCCACAACAATTAATACAATACGTATTGTTGTCTTCATAGAAGTTGTTCAGAGTACAAGATGCAGATATGATAACTTTCTTAAATATTACTAGTACAAATGTTTCTTCAAATGTAAAATATAAGTCCTTTTTTTTTTTTTTTGTGGTACCAGGGATTGAACTCAGGACCTTCTGCCGTGAGCTATCTCCCCAGCCCCCCAAAGTGGCACGACTTTAAAAGATGAACCCTGCACAGTGTACTTCCTGAAACGTTGGCTGACCCCACCTATCACCCAGCTGCCCGCTCCACCCAATGCCAGCTTCGCCAGCCTCATGAAGGCTACGATCCACGTTTCATGGGGCCATCTTCTCTTTCCAGCCTCGGCAGCCAGGTCAGGAGGGCTGTGTGTTCTGTCAGGCACCTCAGGGCAGCTCCAGTGACCGAGGGGCTGGTGCTTCCCCCAGTAGCTCCAAAGGGGCAGCACTGCTGCAGTCGGGGCCTGCTCGGTGGCTGGTACCTACGGTTATGCTTCCATCAGGGCCTGCATGCTCACCCTTCTGCTGCTGGTGCTCCAGGGACAGTACCTGGAGTGAGAGCTTTGCAGATGGGCCGGCTCACTGGTCCTTGTGGTGCTGGGAGAGCCCAGTCCTACACACTGAACCACCTGGCCAGCTCCTGTTTATTGTAGTTATTTTAAGAGTGTTTTATTAAGTCACTAGGTTGTGCAGGTTGGCTTGGACATTCACTCTCCAGCATCATCTTTCCTGGGGCTAGAAGCTCAGCTTTCACAGCATGCCTGGCTCAGAGGGAGCTAAGGCCAAAGGAAGTTCCAGGGTTGGGCTTGATTCCATGGCCAGGCATCCTTGTAGTGGGAGCGGAGACCCCAGAGCTGTTCCCTCTGTCTGATGGCCTCTCTGTCTCTCTCTCCCTGTCTGTCCACGTCTGTCTCTGTCTCTGTCTTCTCTGTCCCCACCATGCATTCAGTATGTGAAGCACCAACGAGAAGGTGGATGTCTCCATGTCAAGCAAGCCAAACTGACCAGGGCCTTGCCGCGGGCTGCTGGGCAGGCAGAACTGCCCTGCATGTGATGCCTCAGCCGACCTCGATGACTTTCTGGGTTCTGTGGTACTGGTCTTATTTATTGATTTCTGCATTTAGTAGAGAGTCCACAGGGTCTCACTGCACAGATCGCACACACAGTGACCCTCCTGTTTTCAGCCTGCCTACCATGCCCAGTCTCGGTCACTATCTCAGTGTGCCCGGAGGCAGGGCCAGCATGGCAGGCCGTGGATCAAATCCCGGTACCTGCACCAGCCTAAGTAGGGGCCTTCATCCATCGAGCTATCTGGCTGGCCCTGTGTTACAGATCCTAGTATCTATAATTATGTCTGCGCCTGTGCTCCATATGCGCGGGGCAGCCCGTACATGGCACTGAGAGAATTAAACAGAGTTAAAGACATTAGGACTGTAACAGAATTACAGCGCCCCTCAATCAACAGAATTTTAATGCGAGCTAATTACAAGATAAAATTTTCTTTTTCTTATCACATACCTATTATACCTCAGAGCTGTGCTTTTAATTTGGAAATACTTATGCTAACACAAGGCGTTGGCCAATATTTTGAATGCAGCTTTAAATACTTGAATTATGAACTAAAAATTGAATCAAGACCCAATGTATTTTAAAGTGAGATTAGGGTTTTTGTGAGATAGCCACAAAATTTAGGAAAAATGCTTACATGGGCTTGCTCCTGAGGAAAAAAAAAAACAAAAAACTTGCTGCCAATTCATTCAATTCATTGGAAGAAGAATCCCCAGAGACCCACAAAGGAGGAAGAAGCAGAGATGGGAGAGGAGGTGGCCGTGGCTTGTACACAGCCAGGTCCCCCCCCCCCCCCAGAAGGCATGGCAGGCACAGGCCCTGCGGAGGTGGGATCCCTCTGTCCCCACCCAGGTGGCGCCTCTGCACCGGGTTGGGTCAGTTTCCCTCAGGGTCACCCCACAGCCTTGGTGTCATAGTGACAAGGTTGAACCGCAGCTCACACGCTGTGGCTCTGGACAGCGTGCTCTGCTCGGCAGGCTCCGGCCTGCTGTGCTGGGCAGAGGTGGTCCTTCCTGGAGATGGCTCCTCCTCCGGACCACCTGCCCCTGTGCGCTTTGTGCAATACGAGATATCAAGCCCAGTGCCTTCCCGCGGAGCCCCACCCTCAGTCCTTGAGCTTAAACCTAAAACCGCCACAGAGAAGAAAATCAGGTGTAGTTGTGAGTGAGGCTGAGCCAGGAGCTACGTTCTGCACAAGCAGGAGGGAAGGACACTTGAGCGCCCTCTGCCCAAGAGGGAAGACCCCTGTTCTGTGCTCTGGTCACACCTGCAGTCCATTGGCTGGAATCAGAGGTGGGTTTGCTTCCTCTGCTTGGTTTACCAGGCGGGACCCAGAAGTAGGCCTTTAAATTTTAGCCTCAGCATTCGTTAAATGAAAAATGGTCTCTTAAAACTTTCTGTGCAACTTAGCACTTAAAACAGCCTCTGGCTATTCTATATGGAAGATTCTGGCCAAAGCCCAGAAGACCAAAGCGCCGATAGAAATCCTGCTTGCAAAGACCAGGCTGGGAGGTTTCTTCTGGGAAACAGGACTATATCAGATGATGTGTGCTGTGTGCTATGGCTTGGGATGGGATGATAACTCTGGTGTGGGCTAAGTGCCTGCCTAGAAAGCATAAGGTCCCAAGTTGGATCCCCAGTATTGCATGCCGTGCCATTCCAGAACCCCAACCAGGCATGGTGGTGCACTCTTCTGACCTCAGCACTGGAAGCTGAGGAGGCTGAGACAGGAGGGTCACTATGAGTCTGAGCTGCACAGAGAGACCTTCCATCAACCATTTAAAAAAACTTTTCAACTTGATATTATGTATATATATATATATATATATATATATATATATATATATATATATATATTTAAATTATAAGACCACTTAAATGTACTCCAACAGCTAAAAAACCCCAGGTACATACAAGACCCTAGAAAGCGGTGAGAGATTGAGTCCAGGCAACACCAACAGTGAGGCCCATAAGCTGCCCTAAGTGACCCAGTAGAAATCAGCTAGGCAATCAGGTAGCACCCATATCTGCAAATAGACAGCTAGGCAGACAGCAATGCTGAGCCCTGCAGGTCCTGTGCCCCCTGGGTGACACCTCCTTCTTTAGGGCAGAATGCAATGCCCAAACTGGCAGTAAAGTTCATTTGGAGGATATGGTATCAGTAATTTCTGAAACTATTTTAAGTACATGTAAGTTCTAAAGTTGGGTGTGGTGAGTATGGCGCATAACGCTACTGCTTGTGTCTAACTGGCCCCCAAAGCCTCATGAGGTCATTGGGGTGGCTTCTAGAATTTGGGATTAATTCATCCCCAGTGATGGGATCCAAGGTGTGGGAGCTACACTCACCCTGGGGCAGATAATCTGCCAAGAACTGTGTGGCGGAGAGGGAGGCTTCCTAGCAGAGGCAGCTGCTGCCGCTCTCTTTACTCCTTGCTGCCCTGTGTCCTGTGCCCTCTGCCCTCTGCCCTCTGCCCTCTGCCCTGTGCCCTGTGCCCTGTGCTCTGTGCCCTCTGGCCTCTGCCCTCTGCCTTGGAGCCAGCCAAGTACGACCTAAAAGCTCCACTGACTCTGAGCCAAATAACCTTTCCTTCCTTCACTTTGGGTGCAAGGAGACAAAGTTTAGTGAGACATATGAGATGTTTCTCCATCCTGCTCACATGTTAAATGCATCACATATTTGAAAGTCTTGAAAATAATAGAGTTTTAGTATTTTTACTACAAAAAATAAGCTGGCATTATCTTTTGTGTCTAGATGCTCCCCTCTCCGTAAGCGTGACACAGCTTGTGCAGAGGTGCCTGAGTGCAGAGTGTGTGGGGCTGAGAGGGCGGGTTTGAGGGCAGGGAGCCTGCATGTGACATAGGGACAAGGAGAGGTGTATGCACCGCACCCCAACTGTGAACTGTCCCCCTCCGCCTGGCCACCTGCCTCAGAGGCAGCTGGTCGTGGACTGAAACCCCCACGGCTTGGGGGCTAAACAGCCCTGTCCTTGGTTCACCTGTGACGTTGGGCAGTCCATCTCAGCAGTGAGAGGAGAGCAGCTAAGACCGTTGGCAAGGAGGCTCCTAGGGAGGCTGGGTTGAAGTTTTTCCATGATATACATAGACAAAAATATCACGTTGTGCTTCCTCCTCCAAAATAAATAACAATTAGAAAGTTGTCGGGCTGGGATATGACTCAATGCCACGGCGTCTTGCTGGCACACACGAGGTCCTGAGTACAATCAATCCCCAGTACCAATAAATAAATAGCCTATACCCCATGTTTATAGAGTTGTTATTAGTCAGATACAAGTGAAAACAAAAGCAAAGTCAGACATAGTGCGCTTTCAGATTTCCAATTATATTGCAAAGCTACAGCAATCAATAGTGCGAAACTAGCCAAACATAAAGACATACACCCATGGGACAGAAGGTAGCAGAACTCTGACGGACAGCAGTCTGTCCACTTCCAAGCATGGGTTTGAGAGGACAGCACGAGGGAGAGTCCCCTCGGTCTACGGCCTGGGAGAACCGGATGTCTTCATGGAACACAAGTGAACCAAGTGCGTCCTGGGCCAGACCTGAAAGTCAACGAGGTCAGCTAAGACCAGCGCATGGCACCTGGATCTTCACAGCTGCTTGAGAAAACAGAGAGGCAATGGCGGTGGCAGGGATTTCTGTGTTGGGGGTTCTCTTGGAAAGACCAGGGAACACGAATAGAAACAAACCATGCAGCCCCTCCTGGAGCCCCTCCCTTTCCCCTGAGGGCCATGGAGCCAGGCATGGGCTCAGAGGGCTCCCCAGGCTGCTTCCTGCTGGCGTGGACAGCAGAGAGTGGACACCAGGGTGACTGCAGTCCAGGTTGCAGGGGTGCAGCGGGCACAGAGCTGCTGCTGAGACGCTCCAGGCCAGCAGGGCGGAGACGAGGACCAGAAATCCCAGCGGTCCACGGGAAAGGGACTCGGCGAGAGCCACGCCCCAGCCGCGCCTGCCTCACCGACCTGGGAGGGCCAGGCAGGCGGGGTCCGGAGGAAGGAGGCTGTGCGATCGGGGTCAGCCCTGTTTCCACCACTCCCCCAGTCCATGCTCCGCTGCACCTTACTGACGCTTGGCCCCTGGGGTTGAACCCCAGGCTTCCGACTGCGCTTCAGCCCCAGCCTGCGAGTTTTCCACGATCACCCCGTCGTCAGGCTGGGCTAGAGCCTGCCCTCCTCCCGCCTCGCCCCAGCCTTGAACAGGACGCAGGCTCCAGGAAGGCTGAGCCACGAGGCCCTGCGTGTGCCCTCCACCTGCCCAAGGAGAAAGGGGCCGCCCTGGTTCCAAGGACCACGTTGCTCAGGCCAGGGAAGCTCAGACCTCCGGGCCAGTCCCAGCCTGCTGTTGCTTAGCCAGGCTGCAGGACGCCTCCTCTTCAGTCCTCTCTGGATCTCGATTTCATCAGGCTCACCCAGGGCTACGTCAGGCTTAATCCTTGCATACATTCATCATCCCAGAGCACCTGGCACCTCCCCATATCCAGCAGGTAGCTTAGACTGCGTGTGACGGAAGCCCCCTCCTCCTTTAATGGAAACACGTAGAGGCATTCCTGACTATGCTCTGCACGGGCAGGGGATTCAGCAGGGCTAACTGTGTCTTATAAAAGGCAGCATCCATACCTTCCCTAGGAATATTGTCCGACCTGGTGTTAACTGCAAAAGCAGCTGTCTCACCTAACCTTAGCCTCCCCGTTTTTCAGAGTAGATGCAATACCCGGCTGCTCCGCATGTTCAGAGGCAAGCATTTTATAGCGCACCTTCTGGAGGTCCTGTCTCGTAGATGTCCTCACTGGTGCTGCTGCGGACCCCTTGCTGTCCTCAGCCAACTCAAAGTCCTTCTTCTGAGGTCATTCTGGATGTGGGCAAGGGCAAAGCATCCACAGCGCCAGATCTGGGGGTGCAGGAGGATGAGGACCCGGGGTTGTGTGTGTAAGAGCTGCCCGTCTGTGCGAGGGCAGGCTCAGCAACGGCTTCGTCCTGTTTTAGAGTACGTCTCATAAAGACAGAAAGGGCAGGATGCATGCGCAAAGCACAGGACACACTCGGGGGCACCGGCGGCCATGTGTTCCTCACTGGAATAGACTCGGACGATTGAAACGTTCACTGCGTGTGTAGTCCCACCGCGAGGCTTAGTAGAAAGTCACCTGCATCTAGGCCAGCACAGCGACGTTCCCGCCCTTAGGGACGCCGTCTTCCTGTAAGCACAACCACTATGTGTGGCATCGGAGGCCCCGTGCTCGCTGGGCACCGGTGGGCGCTGAGGCTGGGTGCGGTCCTGGCTGGAGTCTGAGCTTTAGGATGCGCATGGGGGCGGGTGGAGCCGTCCTAGCTCTGCTGAATCGTCGACACCGCCTGCTCTCCACGCCCAGTGCACCCTCTGCAAAATGCTGACGCCTTCGCCAGCCTGTCTGTGTTTGTTTTGTTTAACACGTTGCCCGGCAGAGTGCCCAGTGCCTCTCGCTGGCTAAATCACCGTGGAGAAGGTGAGTAACGGAGTAACTGAGCGACCTGTTGTGGCTGAGCCGTGTCTGGACCCTTGCGGTGGACGCGGGGCCCTCCTCTCCAACGCCGGCTCTGGCTCCCCTCACCCTACTCTGCTCTTCTCTCCTTCTCTGGCTTCTCCCATCAGTCGGGATTACCAACAGCCCCTTTGGAAGCCCAGGCCGAGTGCTTGGCTGGCTTTGGACTCTTGAGGAGGGAGGGGATCTGGGTACCGCAGCGCTGGTGGGAAGACCGGGCTACTCGGGCAGCCTTGAGTGGCACTTGGACTTCGCAGGGTGGTTCTGTAGCTGGCTGCTGATTCTGCCATCTCTGAGGACAGCCTCGAGCACCAGAGGCCCTTTAGACGTGCCAGGCCTTACAGCAGAGAGATGAGACTAGGAATCCAGGCTGCGCTGTGTCCACTCACAAGGCAGTTGGTGGCTCTTGGCCCTGTAAGGCAGGCGAGCTGCACACACTGTAGCGGCTCATTTGCCAGGGAGCAGACACAGCTGTGTCTGTGTCCTGCACGTCTCTACATGACTCATCCGTCTCTGTCATTGGGGCAATGATGTCGGTGCAAGTGTTATTCATCTTCCTATGTGCTGTTAAAGTGACTAGGACGGGAACAGATGGGAAGAGGAGGTTAGTTTTCTGTGGACTCCAAAATCCCAAGGAAATCCTCTGCGGGTTGTTTTCTGCAATGGGCCAACCGGATCTGCCCTGTCGCGCTTCAGCTTGAGACCAGAGGGTCCCTGATGGGAGACGCCACTGCGCACAGAGCCAGCTGTGCTCACCTGAGTATTTCACTACACGGCACAGAGAAGCATCAGACACAGGAAGAAATCTCCCTGGAGCTTTGCACGTGGGTCTAAAGGCGGGACCCTCTGCAAGGTTAGGACCCTCAGTCTCCTCCTGGGGCAGCCCTGTGCCCTTGACCATGGACACTAGGACAGCCACGCACATCTGTCCTCGCCAGAGCCACCCGCTGGCCTCACTGGTTTCCTCCCAGATTTACCCCCAAGTTGGTGAAAGCTAGAAGGCCCTCTGCCTTTCCCCTTTGCTCTGTCACCTTGGCTAGCAGTGTCGTGCAAGTGCCAGGCCTGCCTGCTGTAGGACTTCTGAGCCTCCTATGTGACGCTTTGTGTATGTGTCTGAGGCTGCCAGAATCGGCTCAGCTCCGCTCACCTTTTTTTTTTTTTTTTTTGCCCCTGGTAATTTGTTTCCTCTAAGTCCAGTCTGGAGGAAGTTGTCTTCTTCATGCTACGTTGAGGGACAGGAAGCCCCTTCAGGACTGCCTACCTGTACGCCTTCATTGCCTCCAAAGCCTCCCTGCTTCTGTTCTCCTCCCACTCAGGCTGCCTCTGCCTGTGTCTCCAGGGCTCAGCTCTCCACGCAGCAAGGCGTCCACTGAAGAAGCGTTGATTCCATGGCATCCGTGGTGTGCGCGCTCAGCCTGCAGGTCCCACCTGTATAATGGCTCTAGGGTAAACAACCTCATAGCGATGACAAGGGTTCACCCAGATGAAGCAGAGTTCATGGGTTTGGGACAGGAAATGAAAGCGGCACAGGACCCTTCTCCAGGGCCTGGGATGCAGGTGTCCGAGTCCAGCAGAACCTTCTAGGGGCCGCCTTTGGTAGAGTCGGTCTTCTGGCAAGTGACCTGAGCTTCGACATTTCTGGCTGGTGTATCCACTTCCAAGAGAAGGGCCCTGGGCGGCCCCTGCTCACCGATGAGGTGGCGGTGGGACAGAGGGTCGCTGCACAAGTCCTGTGCCTCACAGGCTGGTACTCCATCTCACATGTGTGACAATTCCATCTCCACTGTGACACCTCCTACCTTTCCAGCTCGTAATAAGCTACATTTAGATTATTCCGACGTGCTGTCTGGGGCTTAGTCTAAGTCTATTCTAAACTTGGTGAAACGCTGAGATGTTTCAGTGAGTATTTAGCCTGACGGGACCCAGCTTTGCTGTGTATGCTGTTTTGTACACATGGAGACATGCTGTTTCTTTCATCTTACTATGATTAGAACATTTATGTACTTAAAACTCAAGTTAATTGGAAAGCACCAATTATTCATGAACAAATGTAACAGATGTCGGCCATTTCTTGGGATTATCTAATGATCGTGTAAAAATAATTTATCAGAAAATAGGTGATTTAGGGAGAGTTTATTGTTTCTCAAATTTCAAGGGGTAAGGAAGAAAAGAACCAAATTTATAAAGAAAAATACGTCATCCCGATGCAACCATTACATGTACAGCGAAAGTGTACAGGAAGAGCGGTGCAGGTGGCCCTTGGAGGGTGCTGCCTTCCACTCCATGAAGCTTCACTGGCCGGCAGCCTGCATT
The DNA here is from genome assembly GCA_004027025.1 of Myocastor coypus. Lineage (NCBI taxonomy): Eukaryota > Metazoa > Chordata > Mammalia > Rodentia > Myocastoridae > Myocastor > Myocastor coypus. The sequence goes on from PVJA010026546.1 coordinate 9,341, forward strand.
GGCCAGCGGACGGCGAGGGCGGCAGCGGCCAGGATGGAGCCACGGGCCTCTTGGGATTCACGGACGCTGACCAGCCAGTCACCCTGGGCCTGGGGCTGCTGCAGGGAGGGACTCAAAGGAGAGCCTTGCGAGTGGAAGCCCTCAGCAGCTCTGACCACACGGGTGCCCTGGGCCCGCCCTGGGCCATCCACTGGCACTTTGGGCTAGGTGAAGGAGGAGGCACAGCACACCACGCAGGGCTGAAGGAGGCCTCACAGAGCCAGGCCCTCAGCCTCATTCTCCTTTCTTCATTTCTTTCTTTCTTTCTTTCTTTCTTTCTTTCTTTCTTTCTTTCTTTCTTTCTTTCCTTCCTTCCTTCCTTCCTTCCTTCCTTCTTCCTTCCTTCCTTCCTTCCTTCTTCCTTCCTTCCTTCCTTCCTTCTTTCCTCTCTCTCTCCCTCCCTCCCTCTCTTTCTCCTTCCTCTCTCTCTCTCTCTGTCTCTCTCTCTCCCTTCCTTCAGATGTGTTTGGTACGGAGTCTACAGGGTCTCTTTGCACAGATCAGACTCACAGCGATCCTCCTCTGTTCAGCCTCCCAAGTTTTGGGATTACAGGTGAGCACCATCATGCCCAGTTTCCATTGCAGTCTCAGTGTGTATTCCCTAGGGATGGGGCTGGCGCGGCAGGCAGGAGATTGAACCACTGACCCCTGAATCTGCCTAAATAGGTGATTTAACCCACTGAACTACCTGGCCAGCCGGCTCAGTTACTTTCCAGTCTGGGCATTTGGACCCATTTAAGTGATTCAGAGGTCCACAGCTTACCCCGTCCCCCCCCTGCACTGCCCCCGTCCCCCTCCGCACTGCCCCCCATCCCCCTCTGCACTGCCCCTCGCTGTCTTTCCTGACCTTCGAATCCGTGCCTCTGTCTCTGCATTCATCAAGCCGGCCGGCCGCTGAGGGCCTGGCTCTGTGAGGCCTCCCTGCTCCTCCGCGCCCCTGCAGTGTGAAGCAGGAGGAAAGCCAAAGCGCAAGCATTGCAAATGCTAGGCTGTAATCCATAAATAAACCCTCGGTGCAGGTTGGCTCTCGAGGCCCGCTAAGCCTGCTGCTGCCATGGGCCGGGCTGAGAGAGTCTAAGATTAATTCATGACCCAATGCTGGGGTGCGATGCTTTGGAGGAGGGGTCTGCGCTGGGCCAAGGGAGCGCAGACCCGGATGACCTGGGTGCCTGTCATTGAGTTTCTCTTAGAGGCCGTCCTTTTCACCGTCCCTTCCTTGCCCCGTCTCTCCCTGTCTTTCCTCTCCTCTATCCTACCTCAGAACGGCAGAATCTGAAAGCACCGACGGATCCATCAACAGTGAGGCCCAAGCCTTGCTGGGGTTCTCCTGATCCTGTTCACAGACAACAACAAGCCCAGACCTGCGGGACTCACTGCCTGCCCTTGGGGCCGGGAAGCACAGGCGTGTCCCACCCTTGACCCTTCCTGGGATGTTTTCCCCAGAGACCACGTGCTTGGCTGCCACGAGCGCTGGAAGTGCTTCACTCCGTGCTGGCTGTACAGCTGCCACGGGCCACTGTTCTTCCACATCCTGAGCAGCACTAGGTGACTTAGGCCTAGAGTTTGAAATTTCTGTAAGGACAGTGGCCCTCAGAAGGGTTTGGTACACTTGTGGGCAATGTTATTTGAGTTTCAGATATTTTTCAATAAATTGTAGCATTACCAATGAAATTAACTCCGCAAGAAATATCTTCAGATTTTAACACCATGCTCAAGAAACTTAAGCATACTTACCTTGATTATTCTAATTCCCAGGGTAAGATTTCTATCTAATTATTTTTAGTAAAAATTATATTGGCACTATTAGAAAAACATTAAATTTTGGAAATAGCATTTAAAGGAAGTACATTAAATCACATGAAAATAATCTGCGAGGAAGGGCTGTCCTGAAGCATGAGGATGTTTCCACCATTTGTAATTCTGTTTTGCTGTTGAAACATTTTGCTACAAATGCGGAAGTTGGTGTGTGAGTCACTGAGCACTTTGGTTTGAGGTTGCAAACTCACACAGGACTTCTTAAAGACAATCGAAGGCTTTGGAAGGATGGACCTAGCTGGAAGAGGCTCTCCAGCCCTGGAAGAACTGGCCTGGCCCCTGCATAAAACAGCAGGGGAGTGGCCTCTGCCTTGCTCCTGACCATGTGGTCACTCACTGCTGACCTCATTTCAGGAGAGGGGCGTGGGTTCTGCAGCATGGAACTGGCCCTGAGGGTCACTTTGTGGGGAGCGTCACTGCTGGTGAACTGGAGTAGCTCCCCGTGGACCCCAGCAGGGTTGCCCTGTGCTATGCCTCTTGGGCTCTGAGTCCCCTAAGGAAGACATTTGGGATATTTCCTGCGTTAAATAAAGATAGCCAAGTTTACTGTAATTAGAACACTCATGGCACATAGCCCACCGCGCCTATCATATCAGTTGTAGCAGATTACAAGCATTAGTTTTATTTTGAAATATGAGTGAAGTTTCCTTTGTACAATTTCAGATTACCTTATCAACGTTATCATTATTTTGTGCATTTGATAACACTAATGATCTCCAAAGAATAAAGGAAATAGCTAACACTATAGCATTGCTTTGGTTTACATACCGACTGTCCCCCAAACCCCGTGCTCTCACACACTGGGGCTTTAGAAGGTCCCCTCCCTCTGGATGGTCCTAGAAGTCCACAGCGGCAGGACTGCCCAAGGTCATCCTGGCGGGAAGAGGCAGGTCCCTGAAGGCCGTGACCAGCGAGTGTGCGCGTCTCCTCCCGGCTCCTCCTCTCTCTCCTCTTCCTGACCACCCCGCAGTGAGCATTATCCTCCTTCCTGCCCTAAAATAGGCCAAGAGGGGCCCGAATCTACCAAAAGTTGTTATCCAAAATACACCTGTCCTTCTCCAGGCTGTACACATCAGGCTTTGGCTGCACTGGGCGGCAGCCAAAGCACTTTGGACAGTGAGGACGGACGTCCACACGGAAGGTCAAACTCAAGCAGTAAGATGATGCTACAATTCTTCCTGCTTCTGCCTGTTCCTGGAAACCATGGCTTATAGCCATTTCAAGTGAGCAAGAACAAAGCATCACCCTTGAAGTTCTAACTATGGGCTCAGCCTACTCTGTGAGTCTTAGGGGCATAAACACATTGACTCCACATAAATGGCCTCTCGGCTCTGTACGATTCCTACCTTTCTGCTGTTTACAGAACAGTGCCCCCGTCTGGGTGCGCACGAGGCTCCCTCACCCCAAGACCTCAGTGCATTGTTAATGAGCCCCGCGAGTCTCTGGGAATCACAATTCCTAAATTTCTTTTCACTCCCAGTGTTCGTTGCCAGCTGCATTTTCGGCCCGTGTCTGTGCTCCTGGACGCGCACGCTCAGACCTCTGTGCGGCTATGCGTTCCATGCGAGACAAAGCCCGTGTCGCACGCTGGGGGCACCTGGGCAGGAGTCCACCTTGCCACGTCCTGTGCTGCAGGCACGGTGGCCACTTCTCCTCAGACACAGCTCAAGGTGGGCACCTGGGGCCACACCCCACATTCCCTGGGCAATCGCCATCTGGCCTGTGACTCCCAGGACTCCTGTCCTCTCTGCCTTCCCATGCTGTCTCCTGTTCCCAGGGTCAGGGCCCCACTGCCCTGTACATGCTCCTTCTGGGACCGCCAGTAACCTGGCTTCTGTCCAGGTCCTTGCTGGGCACTTGCCTTGGCCAAGGGCGCTGCCCAGGCCACAGCCACACCTCCTTCTGGGAACAGCTGGCCGGGGAGGAAGGGCTTTCCACTGAGGGGTCCCCGAGTGTCCCCAGTGCAGGGTTCCAGCTCAGGCTCTGGTAGGATCCTGTAGCAGCTGATGTTTCCCGCGCCCAGGGCCCTCCTCCTCCCCGAGCCAGGCCTGCCTTCCTCAGCACAGTGAGGGGACAGCAAGGCCCCCTGGCCCAGTGCAGGTATGAGGAAGGATTCAGACTGCATGGGCACTCATACACACCTTGCAGGATTCTGTGCAGAGTAACGGAAGTGAATCTCCAAGCACTCTGGAAACTTCACAGGGTCTCGCTGAGGAGAAACAGGGCAGGAGACATTGAGATGTTCCCAGGATGTCCACGAGGCTCTTTCAGGAGCAAGGCTTTGTTGCAGTCCACACAGGCGGCATCTCCTGCCCTGGTCCTGCCTTGGGGACAGACGCTGACACTGAGGGACACACAGAAGTGAGGGAAAGAGACGCAGGCAGGGAGGTGCAGCGCACTCAGCGCCGCCCCCACTTGGACAGCTTTTTGGGGCTGGTCCCCCAAAAGCCTAGATCTGCAGTCTGTCGTGCAGTGGAAGTGATGGCGGTCGCCTCTGCCTCTGGGGTCCCCACAGACTGGAGGGCCCAGAGCCGAGCCCACAGGTCCATCCTCACTCCGGTCTCAGCTTGTGCGGCTCCCTCTCTCTGCTCCCCACAGGGCTTCTCAGGCAAATGCGTAGCCCTTGCTAGGTGCCCTTCGACCAACCCAGAACACGCCTGCCTTCCTCCTCCATGCCGCCTGACCCAGAAGGACACTCTGATCTCCAAGGACTCTGTCTCTCTTTTAATCTTTCAGACCACCACGCTCTTACCACTTCTGAGTCATCTGGAAGACTAACAAACCTGAAATCAATTGCTTCTGCCCGCAACATCAAGATTTAACTGGAGTTAGTAATGGTTCTAATATGTAGCTCAGGCTGGACTTGAACTTCCAGCTGTCTTCCTGCCTCAGCCTCCCGAGTGCAGGAAGTATAGATGCGTGCCAGCGTGCCAGGCAAGCTTTTCAAGTTGAAGCAGTTGCAGCCAATTCCGGGAATCACAAGAGGTCGGGAGAGGCATGAGGGGAGGCGCTGGCGTCTAGGTTCACAGTTGTCTCCTCGTCTGTACAAGCTCGCAAGTGGTTCACCCATGTGGCCAGGAACTCTGTAAGGTCAGTCTTTCTAGAATGAGTTTGGCTTCCAGGTCAGAGGCAGCTCAATGGTGGAACGAGAACTAACCCATATTTATCAATACCCAAGGTGCTAAAGGTACAGAGTGAACACATCCTGGTATTTTGTTTGTTTGTTTGTTTGTTTGTTTGTGGGACCAGGGTTCGAACTCACGACCTTGCACTTGCCCAGCAGGCACTTGTGCCTCGGAGCTATCTCCCCAGCCCCCTCATCCTATATTTTTTAACAGATCAGAACATTCAATATATTATGCTAAGCAAAGTGGCTATAGGTCATGTAATAGTCCTCTGAAGTGGCATTCGTAGTCTAATTTAGCTTAGTTTTCTCGAGTATAAGCCATTTAAACTTGATAAATAGGGTCGGTTCCAAGTTAAGGGTTATGAGTACGTTATTGCCAGGAGATGCACACAATGGAAATGAATAAAGACATGTCTTAATACATTTTACATGAGGAAAAGAACACTCCCAAGAGCGAAAGGAAAAGGATGCAGGCATTGCAATAAATTTCCTACATAACGTGAATTAGTATGTTAATCTGCCTTTTTATTTATTTAGTAAATGTAACTTTTATCATGCAGCAGATTACATTATTTCTGTACCATGAGCTCTGTAGTAGGCACCGAGGAAATAAACCGAGATAGTACTTGGCACCTGTCTAAAGCAGACCAAGGATAAGCAGATCAGAAAGGAGAGCCCGAAAGATAAACCAACTCGACAACCATTAGTTGGCACCCTGCCTTGGTGAGACATCCAGAGACTGCAGGAGAGATGCCCGTACCTGGGTGGACATGGAAAGGACACCCCCAGTGGGCCGGTACACAGAGGCACAGTGATCGCGGCAGCCCAAGGAAGTGCCCTGCTGCCCCTCATCCACTGGGCCGTGGGGCGGTGGACCGTGCAGCTGCCATCGCCCTCTAGGACCTTGACTGAGGGCAGGCCCTGTGCTCTTCTTGCTGCCTGCACAAGCAACAGCACAGTCCAGTCTGTGGCAGCCACATAGCCCCCCCCCCCCTTTCCAGATGCTCTCGAGGGTCGGCTTCTATCTGCCCTGTCTCTCAGCAACGAGATCGCTCAGCCAGGTGAGGTCAACGCGACCACAGTAGTTCACATCGTGGGCAGCTGCTTGCCACAGTTTCCCCCTTGGCTTAGCAAAGAGAAAGGAGGGGAAGAAAGGCCCAGGTCCCAACCTCTCCAAGAAGCGGGACTGGAGCAGTCCCCGAGCCAGCTTTTCTCAAGACCATCTGAGGAGCTGCCCTCAATGTCAGCTGTTTGCGAGCACAGACAGGATTCAGAGCAGCCTGGATACCTCCGCCCCTAACAAAGAAAGCTGGGAGAGCAGCAGGAAGGTTCAGGAAGCTTCTGGAATCTCTGCCTGGATCCACCAGTGGGGTCTAATTGACACAAGTCCATGAAGCCTGGAAGGGTAGCTTCTAACAGTCGGGCACCAAGAGAATCAAAGAAAACTGTAAGAACTAGGAAAGACTGTCCCGGATGCATAGCCGTGTAAATGTCCAGACACCGACCACAAGGACACCATGCTGCCGTTCCCCTCACAGAATTCCAGCAAACCCACGGAGTCCGTGCCAAGTCTTGGGAGTACCACAGTGAGGATTCACCACAAGGAGAGAAGATTTTGAAACATTAGTAACATAACGGAGGAGCGCAGTTGGCCTGCACGGCTCACCTGTGGGACGACAGAGCAGCCTAGACCAGGGAGGATGGGGAACTGCAAGAAGGCCTTGGGGATGCATCACTAGGGAAGGAGCAGAGGCCCAGGAGCGGAAGGCCACCCGGGCTGCCACCTACACACCCAGGCTCTGCAGAGCCCCACAGGCAAGGAGGGGGGAGGCAGGGACACCAGCATGAAAACACTCCGAACCCCAGGGAAGACCCCACAAGGAATCCTTACAGGTGGGGGAGAGAGCTCTGCAGTCTCAGTGCCTGCCTGGCAAAGGCTACAGTCTACAATAACTATAAAGCACAAGAACCCGGGTTCCGTGGTCCACAATCCCTGTGCTGGGGAAGCTGAGGCAGGTGGACCACTGCAAGTCTGAGCTGTGTGGTGAGACCCTGCAGCAAACATGTAAACGAAAAAGAAGAGAAAAAAATATAAGGCAAATACGTAACCATCACGCGGAAATCACAGAGTCTCCCTTAACGATCACTCGATTACTAACTTAGCAGTCCATGACTAAGCTCCCTAGTCACAAGTGAGTGGATGGCTGGAGCGGAGCAAACAAGGTGCAGCGCTGTACCCTGCATGACGGCCTCTCTTTACATCTAAAATCATGACAGGCTACAAACGAAGGGGCAAGGAAAGATTTTCCACTCAACAAACAATGAGAGGAGAGTGTGTTACAGCATACACATATGACATCAGGTAAAGCAGACCTTAGGTAGAAGCTATTATAACAGGAAAGGTTAGTTATCCATGGAGATTTATTATATAATTAAAGATGAGCGAGGACTCTGCATCATTACGACTACTGACGTAGATAATGCAACTATATACTGTTGTAAATAACATAACTACTATGGTTGGATTGAGAATCATGCTAAGGTGGAGACTGTCCAATCGATTTTGGTACTGATTATGTAACGTCATTTCAGTAATGGTGCCAATCTGCCTGCACCGTTACCAGTTATAGGTATATGCGCAGTGCGCCTCAGAGAAGTGGCAGAGAGTGTGACCATGTAGCAATCGCATGCTTAGAATAACAAAACTGGGCTGGAAAGATAGCTCAGTAGAATAAGTGCTTGCCTGGCAAGCACAAGGTCTTGGGTTCAATCCTCAGTACCAAAGAAGAAGAAGAGGAAGGAGAGGGACAAAAGGAAGAAGAAGAGGAAGAGGAAGAAGAGGAGGAGGAAGAAAAGAAACAAAACTCACGGACCTCTGGAGAGCTGAAAGAGCGAAAACAAATGCGAACTGAATGAGGAGAAATTACCACTGATTCCACACACCGACACTGCTACAGTCTACAATAACCATCCAGTGTCCAGGCCTCTGCGACAAGCCAAGAGTGAATCATGCAGAAATACAAGTCCGAAAAGCCTAATCATCAGCTAGTTTATTTTACCAATAACAAAATACCTCCATAAAAGAAAAGCTCAGAAACACATGGTTTCACTGGTAAATTCTATCAGGCCTTTGTGGCAGAGTTGATGTGATTCTCTTCAAATTGCAAATTGAAAAAGAACAAACTTCCAACTCACTGTAGAAAACCACCATTATTGTAATGCCAATGGCTGACAGAAGAAACACACACACACACACACACACACACACACACACACACACTAATATCTATGCTTAATCTAGGTGCAAAATTCCTCCACAAAAGCTAGCAAAGTAAATTTAACAGCACTATAAAAGGATTAGTGCCACCATGCGTGAAATTTATCTCTAGGTTGCAAAGGTGCTTCCCTATATATACATTATGTCATGCAGCTGATTAAAGGAATAAGTAATAAAAATCACAGGATCATCTCAATAAATGTGGATAAGTCACAACACACTCGAGCATGATTTGTGATAAAAACACTCAGTGATTTTGGTGTTAGAATCAATTGCCTCAATGTAACCAATATTCTATAGAAGGAACCATCAAGGGTGGTACCAGGCTTCTCTGTGAAATACCAAATGCATTCTCAGGATCAGGAAAAGGGCAAAGCTGCCCCGTCTGGCCTCTTCTGCTCAGCTCAGCACCGAGGGTCTCACCCTGAGAAAGCAGGCAGGCAAAGGCGGGCAAAAGCACCCGCGGTGGATCAGAAGAAGTGACGTTCCTATGTCTTCAGGGGACTTGCTGCTACACACTGATCATCCTCAGGACGTTACCAGCAAACGGTTAAAACTAACAGGTGAATTCCCGGAGAGGCAGAAGTCAAGATCAGCGTGCAGAAAATCAACTGCGCTTCTATGCCCAGCAACAATGTACCTGGAAAGGAAAATGAGAAAACGGTATTGCTTACAATAGCACAGAGAACAATAAATGAAACTACTTAGGCATCAGATGAAGGTGAAAGACTGGTACCCTGGAAACTGCACCACATTAATGGAAGAAATTACAAACAGCACAAACAAAAGGAAAAAACATCTGAGTTCATGGGTTGACAAGCTCAGTGTTGAAATGCTCACATTACAAAAATCAATCTACAGATTGAATGCAACTCCTCCAAAATTCCAAAGGCACTTGTCACAGAAATAAGAAGACCAGTGCAAAAACAAAGTTCCCACAGATTCCTCACCCGCCCCCACACACCCCTCAGCAACCACACCGGTCTTGAGGTGGCAAATCACGGCCATCACACCAACACAGCTCCAAAATGCACCATAAAGCGGCAGCAGAGAAGGGCCACAGGCAGCCACACGGCCCATGGCCGGAAACCAGGCCAGGGAGCTGTCGCCACACGTGAGTCTCCTAATGTCACCCCGCCACGTCGTCGAGGCGATCACGGTTGCACGAGTGCAGCGGGACCTCACCCTGCGAAGTCCCACTCGGAATCAGACCCCGGGTCAGACTGAAGGTGGTTTTCAGGGCTGGGAGGAAGAGAGGAAGAGTTGTCGGAGTACAAGACTGAAGCCTTCTCTTTTGTTCAACGCTCAGGACACGGTCTACGGGGTCTACAGGGCCTCACTACATAGATGGGGCTAGTAGTGATACTCCTGTTTTCAGCCTCCCAAAGCGCTGGGATTACAGGCGCTCTCCACCACAGCCAGTCTCAAGCGCTTTCTCAGAGTGCCCTGGGGCAGGGCGGGCATGTTGGGGATCGAACCCTGGCTGCTGCGCTCGGCCAGGTGCTTTAGTCAAGATGCAGGCCTTTTGAGACCCGCCCTTCACACCGCCTCTATAGTTCACACACTGTGGTGGTAATATCAAACATCTGTTAGGAGAGCAGATTGCGGGGGCAAAAAAGCAAGGGCAGGAAGCAAAGGCCTGACGTCAAGTATGGTCACTGGGGAGGGGCAAGCCTGCCGGAAGCTGGGGAGTGCCTACGTAGCGGAGGCAGCAGCGTACAGGACCGCGCGGTTACAGAAGTAACAGAGAGCTGGGTGCCAGAGCAGGCGGGGCGCGAGGCGTGGATGCGCCGTACGAGGCGAGGTGTCCAGCTGGACACATGGCCTCGGCCACCTCGGTAGGTGACGGAAGCCCAGGACTGTTTATGTGCATGCGACGCAGAACCGAGCATCACGAACCCTCGGAATCCATAGCTTCTGCGTTGTCATTCAGTGACGTGTACAAATGAGCAGAGCCGACAAGAGAATGCCGGCCGGAGGAAGAGAACCTTTGTGGGGATCAGCTTGGGACGGAATGAGCCAAGTAGCGAGGGAGGCTAACGGCCCGGGCTTGGGTGGGCGCGTCGGATCGCGGGGTCTTGGCGGGGAGTTGGCTCTGCACGTGCTCAGAGATGTTGCCTGCGGTGGGGGGTCAGTAACAGGTGTTTTGTGCGGAAAACGCCCCCTTGCTCTGCCAAGGGGGTGAGTTGGTCCAGAGCAGGAAGGTCCACCACTTCAAACAAACCTAAGGCGTCTGACTTGCTCCAGGAATTTATTAATGATGCCCATCGCAGAAGCTGCTGTGTGCCAAGATGTGCGCCAGATCCTGGGGTGCAGATGGGGTCACAGCCTGCTCTTGGTTTCAGGGGGAGAAACTGTTTCTCTTTTAAGTTAATTGAGCTGACAGATGACGAGCGTCTACTTGGCTCGCTAGGCAGTGTGCCAATAAAAGGAATGGGGAGATGACCGTGGTGACCGAGAAAACCTGAAGGAGGGATTTCTGAAGAAAGGAATAGACTGAAACTAGTGAAAGAAAAGGCCCGGCCCTGTGCTGGAGAGCTGCAGGCCCTAGAGCTGGGTGGGCAGGATGTGGGGCCCGGAAGGCTGGGCCAGCCGGCTCCACGGTGCACCCGGTGTGGGAGAAGCTCCGCGCCGCCCGGGGCGCTCAGCGCAGGTACACGGTGCTGCCGGGGTGGGAAGGCAGAGCAGCCCCAGGCCGGGGCTGGGACGACCGCGTCCCCTTGGTGACGTCTGCTTTGTGAGTTCCCGACTCCCTGACTCCTGTCTACCACGTGGGTGGATTCCTCCGGGAAGGCCAGCGCCGCAGTGGGGCTGCAGCACAGCTGCCTCGGAAGCCCCGAAGGCGTCTTCTCTTTTTCTCCCTTTCAGTCATTTCAAGTCTGGGACTTGGTGTTGTAGCCCGTGCTGCTGACTATGGGAGCTGGAAGGAGAGGGATAGCATAAAGCAGTGAGCGGAGAGACAAGCAGAATTACCGCCTGCTTCTGGGGTATTTGGAAAGGGGAAACCAGGCAAGAGTCCTGAAATCCGAGCTGATGGGCCGGACAGCACGCTCTTAGTAAAACAGTCAGCCAGCTGATTGCATAAAAGGCTCAGTCTTGCATGCAAAACAACAAAAGATTATGCAATATTCTCTGAAAATGTCAAGATAAATATGAAATATACATTACACAGTAAGAACAATATCTCATAATTCTTTTATGAAAGGCAAAATTAAAATAGCAACTACATATAAGGTCTGAAAGATTATACTGAGATAAACACATGCCCAACTAACCACTCTCTGTAGAGGAGATTTCATGCCCTCGGTAGAGTAAGGCAGCATTTTTCCCACAAAACACTTGTTACTGACCCCCCACCACAGGCAACTGAGCACGTGAGCTGAGCATGTGCAGAGCCACGTCCTTGCTAAGATCCCGTGACCACACATAACGAAAATCAATGAATTTCAAATTCAAACGGTATTAATTAATATGATGCAAAGAAAATAAAGGCGTCACTAGGTTAATATGCATAACTGTGCATGAGCCCTGCAATACAAAGGACACTAACACAAGTAAACATCGATCTAGTAACCTGGGAAGGTGGGAGAAACAACAGACCTTCCGAACCACGGCCCTGACTCGGCCCCCAAGCGGAAGCGGGCGCCGTGGTGTGAGAGCTGCAGCCAGTGGGGAACTGAGGGAGAGCAGGGAGGTCCTTGGTTCATCCTGGAGCAGCAGCGATGGTGTACAGGCCGACGTCAGAGGCACACCTTAATTATGTTCAGATAACACTTCAGATTAGTGATTGTTTACTAATCCTCGGTAGAGCTCCAATATCAACGGAATGCAATATGAAGCCATTAAACACATTTTAATATGCAACTACTAAATTATACAAAGTGATTTCAGTTCCAGTCCTGAAAGTATTTCTCCAGGTGTATTTACTTCTCATTGTCAAACTCTACCTGTAGTTCTTCCTGTATTATGAGAAGGCTGTGTGTGTGCGCGTGTGTGCGTGTGTGTGTGTGTGTGCGTGTGTGTGTGTGTGTGTGTGTGTGCGCGTGTACATTCCTATGAGAAGCTCACTGTTGTTAACAAAGACTTCTTAGTGTCTGTGCCTGGTTTTAGATTTCATTTTTAGAGGTTTTCATGTATTTTTATTTTAAAAGAAAAAAAAAAACATGAAAGCAATACAGAATTTCAGAATGCAATGATAGAGGCCGAGGAGATAGCTCCGCGACACAAGTGCCTGCCTGACAAGTGCAAGGTCATGAGTTGGAAAAAAAAAATGCAATAATAAAAAATTAACAATGATTAAGATACCCCACACTGTAATCTTTAAAGCAGTTGCTCAGATTACCAGGCACAGACATGCAAAATTGATCAGACAACATAAGCACTAACTGCTCCTGTCAATAAGCTAATAGAACTTAGTAGTACAATGATATTAGCCATCTTGTATATCTGCATATTTTAGATTTCAAAGTGATATTGCCAAGTAATGCTGCTTTAAATCTATATTTCCTATTTTTTCTTTAAGTACTTTTATTGTTTCATTGTTTGAGCAACTTTCTAAAGTAAGATTTCATGGTAAGGCTCTCATCAGCATGGAGTGAGAAGCCTCGCTCACAGGAGGGTCCTAGTACACTAAATTGCTAATCCATGCCGAGGGGCCTTAAGGGGGCTGAAAATCAGTTGCCGCTGTTCCGTACAGGGCAGGAGAATCTGAGAAGTGGAAGTCCTTCTCATGGTGTGCGACAGCTCGGGTGCGTCCAGAAGCCGGGGTCCCCGTGTTCACCAGCCAAGGTCACACAGAGCAGGCATCTGGGATCCTCAGAGGTGAGGTGTGAGGAGCCCGTGGTCCTCCGCCACAGCGCTCTTCGCAATGAAGAACCAGGAGGACGTCGCAGCAGAAAGTGCGGGGGCTCAGCGAGGAGACGCGCGCTCCGTGCGCCAGAAATGAATAAAAGGAACAGAAAGTTCCAGAGCCAGGAGCATCGGGTCTGAGGACAGATGACGTGAGTGCTCAGAGGCAGAGGCAGAGGCAGGCAGGCAGGCAGGGGGACTGGAAGACAGGCAGGGAGGCAGACAGACAGGCAGGCAGACAGACAGACAGACAGGCAGGCAGGCAGACAGACAGGCAGGCAGGCAGGCAGGTAGGCAGGCAGGCAGACAGACAGGCAGGCAGGCAGGCAGGCAGGCAGGCAGGCAGGCAGGCGGGCAGGCAGGCAGGTGGGCAGGCGGGCAGGCGGGCAGGCGGGCAGGCAGGCAGGCAGACCACAGCCAGGGCTGAAGCACCAGCTTTCTCTGAGGCTGAAGCAAAAGGACTGCAAGTTGAGCCCCGCCTGGGCATCTGCTGATTCAGTCAGCCGGTGTCACAAGAGAACAGGCAATGAAAGATCTTCCCATGCAGCTTGCAGAGAAGGCCCTGGACCCAAAGCCCAGTTAGTACTCCAGGATAAACAAAGTGCCTTCTCCACCTGGACGCCAAGAGTGCCAGCTGGGCCCTCCCCAGCTCCCAGGGTGGCTATGCCACGACACCTTCGCCATCCCTGCGTGAGGAAGAGATGTTCTAAGTACAGCTGCTTGCATGTGCCGCCCAGTCACACGCTGGCATCGCCCACGTGATCCCCACAGGAAGCGCACTGGCCGCGGCCCGCTGTCTGCGTGTCCGCTGTCTCTGTCTCACTCTCTCCAGCCTTTGGCGAGCAGGTGCCTGTCCAGTGCAGATCGCCTGAGTCCCAAGCTCCCCAGCACCTGGAGCACAGGGCAGCGAGTCCAGGACACTCACTGGCTGCGCAGTGGGCAGGATCCTGTCACAACAGCTCAGAAGCCAGAGGGAAGGCCGCTGGCAGCCTCCAGGCCAGCTCCTTTCTGCAAATAAGCAGCCGATGGCAAGGCCAGCACATGGCACTGCCTGACATGGAGCTTGCTTCTCAGTAGTTCACATATATTATACGATCTTTAATGCAAACCAGTAACATTTACCAGCTGAAGAAAAGATTCATTTTCCTGAAATAATTCCTCCACATAAAAACCAAAATGTGACCCTGCCTTCTCTCAAGCACAAAAACTGTAGCACAAAAACCCAGGAAATGAACTCCCTGCCCCCTGAGGGGCCTCTCGCCATAGCCCTTAGCACAAGGGCACACGAATATTCACTTCTGACGTTCTAGAGCTGAGCTAGCTCATCACCAGAACTCAGGGTGTCCTGTTTGGCTTTAGAACAAGGCTTTGTGATGTCTGTGACAGCATAACTTCTACATCTCTACTGTAGGGGATCGTGAGCTTACTTTGACCTTTAAAATATTTTAGGATTTATACCTATGCCTGCATGGCAGAGCCTCTTAGAAACTAAGATTTATAATGCTTCATTTGGCACATGTTTAGTAAGAATCCAGAATAACTTGACAAGTTGATCTCTGTGGGACAAGAATAGTGTGGAGCTTTCTCTATAAAATGTAAGACTGTCAAGCTAATATTGAAAGCAGGTTTAGTCTGCTCTGCCTCCATGGAATAAGGACCAAGTGATCTCCCTGCCAGGCTCTCACCCCCCCCTCACTCTCCCTCCCTCTCTCTCCTTTTCCTTTCTCCCTCCCTTACTCACTCTCTCTATCTCTGTCTCTGTCTCTGTCTCTTTCTCTCTGTCTGTCTCTCTCTCTCTCTCTCTCTGTTGTTCCACAGATAAGGTAATAAAATATGAATAACAGTTCATGTTCTTTAATAATACAAATAAACATTATCTATTGATAAATACACAAAATCAATTCTTGAAAATCCTGTGAGTGTTTTTGACAGGCCATTCCATAGCCTCATCATTTTCTTCAGAAGGAAAAAAACGAAAGGTCCCGCTGACGTGAGCTTCTGAGGTGACAGACGCTGAGGAGCAAATTCTGTGTTCAAACACACGTGAACACACAGATGTCAGCAGTGCCACACATGAGCGGCAAAGCGAAGCGTACCAGAACCGGCAGTGACACGGGCTTGCATGCACATGTCGTGGGAGAGCTCACACATCACGACGACATAGGAGTAAGGAGTCCTTCAGGGCGGGAGGGCGTCGCCAGTGAGAGTAGGGTCCATGGGACAGAGAGGCCTGGTGGCGGGTGGCTTCCCTCTTGCCCCCAGGCTTTTGCTATGTGAAGACGTAGCAGAAGAAGCTGTTGCCAGATACTGCCTGCGCCTGGGCTTCCCAGCCATGGAGCTGCGAAATGAGCTCCTCCGAGCTGAAGTTTCCTGGCCCGAGTTATGTTCCTAGCAGCAGGAAGGGGTTACCCGGAAGCTTCCCATCTCCCCAGGGCCGGGGGTGTACAGGTTAGGGAGATGGAGATGTCACAGCCCAGTCCTGTCAGACTACCGACCTGGCACCCCAGACCCCAAAGGATCATCTCTGTTGCCATGGCAAGGCATACCTGAGAAACAGGCTGCTGTGGCTTGGAGGAAATAAACAGTAGGAAGTAAAACGGATGGGAAGCCCCCAGCAGAGCGGCATCAGCGTCCCTGTCGGTAGCCACAGCCTCGGCAGAAGCAAAAGGGGCACCAGATGTGGGCTGGAGTCGTGGCCCCAGAAGCGACAATCTCCTCGTCACTGGAATTATGCAGAAGGACTTAGAGATTCAAGGCTGTGGAAGACGCCGACCTAAATCAATGAGTACAGAAGAGATGTAACCACAGCGGCTTGATTGCGCGGCTGGGGACGATGGGGAAGGGGCGGGCCGCATGAGGAGCGAAGACCTCACCACTCATCTCTTCATTTGCTTGTTAGTTGATCAATTAATTTAGAGATGAATCATTTAGAGATTATAAGTTTAGAGATAGGAGCTCAGGGAACTGCCCAAGCTCAGCTTACACTTGCCTGCAGTCTTCCCCCTAAGCCTCCCAGAGGGCACGGGCTACCAGCATGCACACCTGGACCTGACTTAAACGTCAGGCTCAAGGTCGGCAGGGCCCTGGCTGGGATGAGAAAACCCCTTTGTAGTTGCGCTGTGTTGATGGATTGCGCTTCGCAGTTAGGGCAGTTCTGAGTCCCCCAGTAGGATAGCTTCCTGCGGGGACCATGGAGAATGCAGGCACAGGTGCCTGAGGCAGAAGCCCTCGAAGGCAGGGTGAGGCTCTGTACAGAGGCTCTTACGTCAGGACAGTAACGTATTATAGTATTGCTTTAAAATTTCATACTTTGGTGGCCAAGATAGACACTCTTATAGGAGTTTATTTTGAAATATGCTTCATTAAAAATCCAAGAAAATATGACTTATTGTTATGTCTATTTCCTCACTTTAAAAAGTTTGTAATATTGGGCCGGCGAGATGGTTCAGCTGTCTAAAGCGCCTGCTTGGGAAAGCTTAGGCAACTGCAGGGACTGAGGTTCGATCCCCGGCACCACATGCTGTGCCAGCCCCACTCCCAGGGCAGGCTGAGCTGGCCAAAAAAAATGTTTGTAATATTGGCAATGTCCAGGCCAGCCCTGATGGTCCATATCTGTAATTCCAACACTCGGGAGACTGAGGCAGGAGGACGGTTGTGAATTTGAAGCCAGCCTATATTAGAAAGTGAGTTCAAGGCCAGCCTGAACTGCATAGTGAGACCTTATTTCAACAAACAAAGGACTAAGCTACAACCCTAGCCCTGTGGGAGGCTGAAGCAAAAGGATTTCAAGTTTGAGCACCATCTAAGCAACTTTGAAACTTAGTGAGACTCTTCCAAAATCAAGCATATAGATAGATAGAGACAGACAGAGACAGAGACAGAGACAGAGACAGAGAGAGCCAGAGAGAGAAAGAGAGATGAGAGACATAGGGCAGCGGGAGGGTCTGGGCGATGGGGAAGGGACTTCACACGCCTTTCACACATCTACAGGGAAATGTGTGGCTTAGATCTTCCAGGTATTAGGAGCCTACCAATTCTCTTTTTTGAATCACCAGGCAGTGTTTGAAAAAGTTACATACAAAGTGGCTGCGACTTCATCTGAAGTGATTCCCGCTTCACAAGGTAGTGGGCATGTATGCCGTGAAGCACGGGCTTTGCTGGTGCCTGTTTCACTTCTCCATGATTACGGAGCCAGAGTGGAGCTCATAATGGAGCCTCTCCTGCAGGGTGGAAAGGGACCGCCTCTTCACAGAGCCGAGGAGTCTGGGGGCTGCGATGCGTGCACATTGCTTGTTCACTTTTGCTGCTGTTCATGTTGTCACACGAGTGTGACATTGTATGGCTTTATCGCGTATACGAAGCCCTGCACAAGTGCACTGTGCTCCTGCTTTCTTTCTTTCCTTTTGGTGCCGGAATCAAAGTCAGAGCCTCGTGCTTGCCAGGCAGGCACCCACGTCACTGAGCTCCATGCACAGCTCACTGGGTTCTGAGCAAGGCCTTTCTCTTTGACTGTAGTGGGCTGGCTCTGGAAGGACACGTCTGTGCCGAATCTGCAGACCTCACTGGGAAGGTGCTAGCAGCGCAATTCAGGATATCAGTGTGAGAATCTTCCAGACCATCTGCATGGGCCTCAAACCCAACGACCTATGTCCTTCTCAGAAAATAGGAGGAGAGCACAGGAGAGGAGGTGGAGCTTAGGCTTCCTGGGAATTGATACCCTGGCGCCTTGATCGTGCACCCTGTGCCTCAGGGCTGAGCAAGGATCAGTACACGTTGTGCCAAGTACCCACCTCGTAGGGACCAGTGCCCACAGCCTCAGGTAGCTGATGGCATCATCATTTGTGTTTGGCAGAATCTCAGTTCTCTAAAAAGATTTCGTATTAATGTGCAAAGTGAAATGTATGTGAAAACCGAGTGAAGAAAGCGCACCCAATGCCCCGGTGCTGGGTGCGGCCACCCAGGCTCGGCGAAGCGCAGGGGCTCAAGAACCCGGAGTCCCTCCACCTCGGAGGTGCCAGGGCTGTCAGGGTCTTTGCTGAGCTGCAGACCTGGACTCCTTGCTTTCTCCCTGCTGCGGTTGCTGGTGCTCACTGTTAATGATAAAGATCTGCTATTCCCAGGATCAAAGCGTATCCCAGATCTGCACTTTCCTCTGCTGGTCTCTGCAGGTTCCGCGCAGCCTTCGTGGCCCGTGAGCTTCTGGGCAGGAGTGTGGCAGCTGGGGAAGTTCAAGTTTTAGGGGAGGCAAGAGATATACAGGTCGGTTGAAGAAAGAGACTTCCAGTGTGCTTTCCTGAATGAGCCTCTGAGCATGCGTGCGTGCTCTAGCTCCACGGCCAAGAATGTCTCACAGAACCGCTGCATCCTTTCACGTATATGGTGATGCGATGTGGAGGAAAAGTGCGGAGGAAGTAAAGCTGGCCGTAACTGGAGCGGAAGGAGAGCTGATCTGGGGACGGACGCAAATGCTGAAAGGTGCGCTGCTAGCGCAGGTATGGAGGCCATTCACATCTAAGGGAACCCAGCTTTAGCGTGACAGTGGGAAGGGGCTGGAATCTGAGGAGAAATGCCCAGGGCACGTGGTGTTCAGTTACTGCAGACACACACAGAGGCGCTGGGAAATACCGACACGGAATAGTGAAGGCTGACCTAATCTGTCAGCCAGTGCAGTCACAAGCGGCCCTGGTGGCTGGTGAAGCCTCAAAGCCTCAAGCCTGGGTTTCTAGAAGACGCCGGTGCTTGGTGGGATGATCAAGAAGAACACAAGCGTGGAATAGCAACACAGCAGGCCAGCAAAGGCCAGGCCCTGCCTCTGGGTCCCTGCAACAAGGCCTTGGTGCCCCTCCCTGGGACCTGGCCTTATGCTGTTGGCGGCCTGTGGACCCTGCTGTTCTAGGCCGTGGGCATGCTGCATGCTGGCTGGGTCAGTCTGCAGCCATGGAAGTGCAGGAGCTGGTTTCTTCCAGTAAGCTGCCACCTGTCTTCACATGCGTTTTCCTTACGCACTCTGCCTGTCTGGGTGTACTGATTGGTACATTGGAGTTTAGAAGTTTGATTAAGTGTCTCAGCAGAGAGCCAGCCTCGTAAGTCTGTAAACCTCCTCGTCCTGTGCAGGAGGAGGGCCTCGACCCCGTGTGAGTGCCACAATGCCACACCCCCGCCCAGGGCAGCTGGCTCACAAGGAGGGAAGAGGGGCTGGCTGGAGGCCGCAGCTGCTGCCCTTGCCTTCGCTCTCTGCTGCTTTCTGCTGCCATGAACCGCTGCCCTCTGCCCTGAGCCCCTCTGCCTGGGAGCCAGCCGAGTGTAGACTGAGGCCTCCACAACTGTGAGCTAAATAAACCTCTCCTTCCTCACGTTTTGAGAGCTGGGTACTAGTCGCAGCCATGAGTAAAAAGTAACTGAGGCACTGAGGGAACCTTGGGGCACCTGACAGCTCCAGGCTTCCAGGAGATGCGAGAGTGAAACAAACACACACGGGTTGGACGATAATTTATATGACAGCCAGAACCGCCTGCAAGTGCTGCTACGCAGGCTGTCCTTGGAAAGGCCTTTCCAGACTCCGTGTCTTAACCGTCATCAATATCGAACAGGTCAAAGACGGTATTTGTCGATCAACTTCTTTGCCTCTTAGGAATATTTGCTTAAAAGAATAAGTGGCCACTCAATACAATGTGATATAGGCAGTTACACAATTTTGACACAGATATTTGGAAATTCAAGGAAATACAAAACTGTAGCCTGTCAAGAATATGGTTTTTGGCCCAGCCTCTTATTTTCAAGAACTATTCTTGAGAGAATGACAGTAACTGAGTTTACACCAGGAGCAGTACATATCAAATAGACAAGAGTGACATGTATTCCAAACATAATTTTAGCATTACATTGTGCTATAATCAGTATGCTGAACCTTTTGAAGATTCTTGAGACCAATGTCTGATTCATCCTGTGTACATAAGTGTATGGTTTTGCTATTGATGTTCTCTGCTTTGTCTGCTTCCAGTCACTTCGTTGTTTAATCCATAACACATTCAGCTGTGTTATGCCCTTAAGTTCTTGTTTTCTTCTTTAAAGTACTTATATTAGGGAGACTATACGA
>PVJA010026547.1:0-29544 GCA_004027025.1 Myocastor coypus
ATGATGCATCTCGGACTTATAACGATCTTCCTATTTTCAGCCTCCCCAGCACTGGGATAACAGGTCTGCACCCCACATCTAGTCTTAGCAGCAGGTTTAGTGTGCCTAGGGGCAGGGATAGTGCAGCATGTGGTGCTGGGATTGAATCCTGGTCCCTCAGCTTGTCTAAGCAGGTGTTTAGTCCATTGAACAATCTCACCAGCTTAGTGCCTACATTCTGAGAGGCATCTATTTAAAGCCTGTGAAATATTAACAAAATGTATTTTTTAATCTTTTGGGAGTTTTTGTTTCTTTGTTTTTTACAGGGTCTCACTACACAGCTTGAACTCCCGTTTCAGCCACCCCAGTGCAGGGATTATAGTTTTGCACCACCAAGTCTGGTTTTGGTGCCTGGTTCAGCACACCCAGGGTTACAAGACTAACAAAGTATGTGGTACTAGGGATCAAATATGGGTCCATGTGCCACTCAGGCAGGTGTTTGGACTACAGAGCTATCTCCCCTGCACATAGCAGAATGCTTTTTCCTAATCTGTATTTTTTTAACACTTCAAAGAAGGACCTTCTGTGCCAGGGAGATGTCTCAGTTGCTTAAGCACCTGCCTGACAAGAGCAAGGTCCTGAGTTCAATCCCTAGAACTGATAAAAAAAAGGACTCTCTACTCAAGTGAGTGTAAAACTAATATCTCAACATTTCATCTCCAGTGGAAAAACACTCAAAATAAAAAATAGGTTCACTTATTGACTAAATGTTTATAGAATGGAATTACCCATTGCAGAAAACCTCTTATGGAACAAATATCAAGGAACAATTAAGTTAAATTAAACATGTCTATAAGAGAACTTATAAAGTACAAGGGCTAAGGTTGTTAGATATAAAGAAATAATACGTAAGAAAAAATGCAATTAATATGAAACCTGACACAATCTTGCTATAATTATTGAGAAAAAGGTTGAAAATATTATTCAGTAAATAAATGTAAGGATCAAGAAGATAGCTCAACAGATGAAGCACTTGCTTAGGCAAGTGCAGGGACTGTGGTTCAATCCCTGGCACCAGATGTCATGTTGGGCCTGCCCTCAGAGGTGCTGGCTGACATGGAGACACAAAGTGGTGGTGTATGCCTGTAACCCTTGGCTGCAGAATTTGAAAACATGAGGATTACTATGAGTCTGAGTTGCGTGGTGCAATCATGTACCAAATACATTTGAGAATAATAATGAAAGAAAGGAAGAAGGAAGGAAGGAAGAAAGGAAGGAAGGAAGCAAAGAGGGAGGGAGGGAGGGAGAGAGCACTGGGTTTTCGAAATTTTACATTTTTTTTTAAGATAAACATGATGTATTAAGTCTTGGTTTAGTAGAACCTTTTTTTTTTTTTTTAAACAATTTATTCCTTCATTTTATTTTCTTGTTTCGGAACTTTTGCCCGCTTGTTTATTTGTTTATTTTCGTGGTCGGCTCAGCCTGCACCAAGGGCAGGGCTGGCGCAGCATGTGGTGTCGGGGATCGAACCGCGGTCCCTGCAGCCACACAAGCCCTCCCAAGCAGGCGCTTCAGACCACTGAGCCATCCTGCCGGACCGCTAGTAGAATCTTTGACTATAGGTTAATGGAACAAAAAGGTTAAGGGAAGCTCTGGGCAGAGCCACAGAAATATAAACCTGTCCCTGTCAATACTTTTGGTTTGGTTTGGTTGGAAGAACTGAAGAAAAAAAAAATATTGAAAATTTTTTCTCGGTCTTAAAATTAGAATTTAACTCATCACAAACAATGTTTCTGGTCTTCCCTCCATGTGAGAATGCTATATTGCCGTGGGAGGAGCCATGTCTTTGACCTTCATCCTTGCTGTCCAAATCACCACCTACCCTGTCATGGTTTTCGTAGACTCAGTGATCACCTACCCTATGTCATGCCTTGCCTGGGACATAAGGGCTACATCTAGAAACAACAAAAAGAGACAAGGAGAATGTTCTCATGAAAGTTGTATTGTAGTGGCAGGGGCAAACTATGAACAATTTACATGAATAAATTACAACTATAGAGCAAACGATAAACAGGAAATGTGAAACTTTGCCTAGCATGTTTCAGCTGCAGAACAAAGGCCTCCGTGACTGCAACCAGTAAGCGAGAGAGGTGGAGTAAGAGACTGAATCAGAGAGGTGTGTTATGGCAATGAGATGGACAGACATACAGATGGATAGAGTAAGAGACGGAGGGGGCATCTTCTATGGTAACAATCCTAGGAACAGAAGAGTAGCTGCATAATTCTGGAGATTCCACAACAGCAGAGCTAACAGAAATCACTGTTAGATTTACAGTGAAGTGAAGAAAAGTGAAACACCAAGGATGACGCCATAATTTCTAACCAATACAAAGAAAGAAAGGCAGGGTAACATTAAAGGAAGAGGGGCCCGGCAGGGTGGCTCAGTGGTCTAAAGTGCCTGCTTAGGAAAGCTTGGGCGGCTTCAGGGACCGCGGTTCGATCCCCGGCACCACATGCTGCGCCATCCCTGCCCTCGGTGCAGGCTGAGCCGGCCACAAGAAAAAAAAAAAAAAAAAAAAAAAAAAAACGGATTAAAGGAAGAGCAAGATGCACATGCTCAGGAAACATAACCAAGGGAGTAAGGGGTCTGTGGCAGAGCACGCCAGCACTTGGTCTTCTGCTCTTTGCTATCTGAGGGTGAGGACACATGTGCTAGCTACTGACAGAAAAATTAGAAAAACTGAAGTCTGGCAGCAACAGCAAATATGCCTGGCAAAGATACACAGTGCATCTGCTGAGCTACATTGTGATGTTTTGGGGTCATTAATTTTTAGTCCTGTATTCAGAATTATGATTTTTTTTTCTTTAAAAAGGGAAAGGAAAAAATCAGTCTGGAGTATAGTCAGAATGTACTAGGTAAATTTTTTTTTTTTTTTTTTTTTGGTGGGACCAGGGTTCAAACTCATGACCTTGCACTTGCCAGGCAGGCACTTGTGCCACGGAGCTATCTACCTGGCCCCCTAGGTAAATGTTTTGATTCGTAATGTTTATTACAATAGAAGGTACATTGCAATTAATCCTTAGAAAATAGCTTGTCCCTCTCCCTTAAAAGACACTTATCGCACCATCATTGTCACTTCCTAAAGTAGTTCTAAGTAGTTCCCTTCTGTGTGTTTGTAAGTTGTATTGGAAAACAGCACGGATGCTGCTACTGAGTACCATCAAATTCAACGGTAAGCTCAACATATTACCGTGTGTCCTCATCCACTTTTTCTTTAACCCACCAGGGCATGTGATCTCAGGTTCTTCTCCAAATCAAAATGACTGTCATAGGCCAATGTTTTCAAATGGTTCAGGACCCTGAGCCAGCCACTACAGAGTAACTGAAGCCACTCAGGAAAGAAGAATTTCAAAAGTTCTTCAGAAATGATGAGAAGGATGTGATAATTGTGTTCAAAACGAAAGGAGTATTTTAAGGAAGATTAATGCAATATGTTTTGTTTTTTTGTGATACAGCAAGAACAATAACAAATAAGTAACAGAAACAATGAAACGATAGGTGGTCATGAAGGTTTATATAGAGATGTCCCCTAAAGCCTCATGCATGCACTGCTAGGATTTAGAGGAGGGCAGGGGGTCATGGTTACATAGCACCCACTGGAAGATTATCCCACTGCTGACTCTGCTGTTGAAAGGAGATGGTTCTGGCAAGCGTGGTCTGGAAGTGTCTCATCTCCCTCCATCCTCCTTTGAACTCTCTCTGTTATACCGTCTCTCTTTGTCTGTCTCTCACTCACCTTCTTTCCTGCCACGCTATGAACAATTCCCCTCTGCCAAGCCTCCTTGCCTTGGAGCTACTAAACTATGGACGAAAACCTATGCAGCCTAAGACCTCAAACACCTTCTACTCTATATTGTGGGTATCTGGCATTGGGTAGCACCAATGAGAAACCAAGACATGGTGGAAAGATGCCCATAGCAAAGTGTCTTTACCTCACTTATTCAGGATGCACCTACACTGTTTTCAGGAATATATCATACTTCACTGATCTATTCAATCACTTCATTTTATACCTATAGAAAGCCAGCGATCAATGTTTCATCCTTCCTGAAAAGCAGTCAGCTCTGAAGAGAAACTTTTAATGCCTTGAATATATATATATATATATATACATATATATATATATATATATATATATATGTAATAGCAGAGTGGGTAGGCCAATGAGGAAAGCATTCTTAGGCAAAGAATGGTTTTTAGCATGCCACAAATCATATCATCTTGACAGTTTCCTAAGCTGATTCCATGCAGAGCCACTTTATTTTCTTCCATGACAGTAGTTCTTGGCTCCAGTCATGCAAATCTGCTGAAAATGATATACACCATTTGCTCACTTCTCTCCTGCTTCTGTGAAATCTCAGCCTGGATATCCCTTCCCCACATTCAGAATCAAGCTATTCTTTCTTTCCTTTAATTGCTGTTTAAAACTCCCTTCTGCTACACAGTGCCAATAAGCCAGAGAACATGCAATCGAAGGGTGAGTGTCAAGCCTGACAGGATGAGTATAATTTTCTAAGATATAAAGTAGGTATAAATGGAACCTTGGTTTATACTTTCCTAGCAATTACATGTAAAGTCTTAGAGAACTGCATTTAAATAAATAGTTCAAATAGCTTTAAAAAATCATGCCAGCCTGACATGTTGAGGAGTATAACATATTTAGAATCAAAGAGACAGGATGCTCAGATACAAATCTCCATATTCACTAACCTTGTGGCTTTGGTCAAAAGTTTCCAAGATTCATTTTCCTAATTTATAAAGTCCAATTCTTGATATATCTTTAATAATTTTGGATTTAAAACTTACCAGGTTATATGAAAGAATGGTGTAAACTTTTACATGAAATGCACTTCTCCCTTCAGTTTTAATATATTTGCAAAAGGGCTAGTAAGTGCCGTACGCAACACTCTGATGTGCATTGCTGCTTTAATAAATATCTGGTTCCTGTCCTAGGTGGCCATGCAGTAGGATGCAGCTATGGTCAGCAGTAGTTCAAATGAAAATGAAAAAGGAAATGAAGGCTTAGAAAAAGTAATCATGCAAGCAAATGTGCAGGGCATTCAAATATGCCTTGCCAGAACTATTATTGTTCAGCTTTGACTATATAAACTGGAACAGATGCCT
This sequence comes from Myocastor coypus, assembly GCA_004027025.1. Classification (NCBI taxonomy): domain Eukaryota; kingdom Metazoa; phylum Chordata; class Mammalia; order Rodentia; family Myocastoridae; genus Myocastor; species Myocastor coypus. Next base: position 5,165 of record PVJA010026547.1, read on the forward strand.
TAGGTAGTGTTGGCTTCTTCTCAGAGGGTTAATCTGTGTAGTTTGTACCTCTGTGTAAGACTTCCATTCAAGTAGACAATAAGGGAATGGTTAGATTATGCAAATTTCCATGTAAGTGGACGAAGCTCTCCCATGCAGATCCATCTGGTATCAGTCATAATTTTAGAACTGTAATACTTAAGAAAACTGAAGAGAAAGCTAAAGTGTGTTTATTTTGTCTTCTCTATAATATGATGTGCCAAGTGCTATCCAAGGTGATGTTGTCCTCCAGGATAGTGTTGTAAAGAATTGTACTTGTAACTAGACTTACAGTTCTTATACTGGAAATGAATACTAATGTTGGTTGAAGAGGTTTTATTAAAAACCAGACACTCCACACATTTATAAAGTTTTGTTTTTTTTTTAACTTGGAAGAAAGAAAAAGTATTTGCAATAAGGTAAAATAAAATAAAATGTTAAACTTAAAAAAGTAAGTTTGGGCTAAAGCTTTTGCTTAGGCAGGTGCAGAAACCAGGAATCAATCCCCAGTGTGCAGTGCTGGACCCTCCCCTGAGCAGTCTGAGAAAACCGCTGAGACTAGGCATGGTAATGTGCCTTGCAAGGCTGAGAACAGGAGGATCACTATAAGCCTGGATCTGTGTAGTGAGACCCTATAGAATATAAACCCTACACTAAAAACAAAACAGAAATTCTTTTCTTTGTTTGTTTGTGTATTTATTTCTCTTTCTTTTTTTTCTTTCTTTTTTTTTTTTTTTTGTAGGAAAAGTAACACCAGATTAAGAATTAGTAAAACATGGGCTGGGGAGACAGCTCAGTGAACTAAGTGCTTGCCTGGCAAGCACAAGGTCCTGTGTTTGATCTCTGGTACACCCCCCCCACAAAAAAAAAAAATTAGTAGAACATTTAGAGGAATGAGTAGTTTTCTTTTGCTGTGTATTTTCTTTAACTTTAGGCTTATTTACAACTCTGTCAGTTTAACACCAGGTGATGAAAATAAGCGAATTTCCAAACTGCAAACTCCACATCTCATTCCCTACCCCAAGGAAGATAGAGCTGTTAGTTCTACCCTGGGCTAAGTAGAAGAAACAGACATAATAGGCAAGAAATATTCTATTAAAAGCTGCCAAAATGAGGCCACTTCTATGGTCGAGTGGTCTAGAGAGGTCTGTACAAGAAGCAATCTTCTCAAAGCTTCTGTTGTAAAAACTCACTTGCCCCTCACAAGTTATGGGATGGGCACTCTTACAGATACCACTGTGTATAAGAAAAAGCAAACTCCCACAGAGATCTCATACAGTGGCAGAGTGAAAATCCAAACCACTGACTCTTAACCTGCTTCTTCTTGTTAATTTATATTTCTGGAAGAGTTTTGATGTTTTATCTTATTTTTTTGTTTCAGAACTTTTGTTTGTTTATTTATTTTTATGGCTGGCTCAGCCTGACCTGAGGGCAGGGCTGGCACAGCATGTGGTGCCGGGGATTGAACTGCAGTCCCTGCAGCCGCCCAAGCTTTCCTAAGCAGGCACTTTAAACCACTGAGCCATCCTGCTGGGCCCCTAGTTTTGATGTTTTGAAATCACTTGTTTTATGCTGTATTCAGTGACCACATGAAATTTGTAGCAAGTTATTTTAGTTCTCTTAAGCAAAGCAGTGGTCTAGTATGTGTGTTAAAAGAGTTTGTCAATATATCTGGTGATTCTTTTGACTAAACTTAAACTTTTCTTCATAGTTGAATTCTTTCTTTAATTAACAATCATAAATTCTGGGTGATACCCACTTGAGATGCCCCTCCTGTCTCTCTCTTGGACAGGAGCTTTCCTTCCCTCAATACATACGTTCTACTTATTACTTCTGCTTGTTCCTCAAATTCATTCTGCTCATAAAACAATCATAAATTCTAATACTTGAGTAGACAGTTTGCTATTTGAAAGGCACAATCATTTCTTAAAGTTGTTTTAAAGTTATAAATTGACTTACCATGCTATCCCTGTCATCTTTGAAGGACAGCAATTTGGGAGCCAGGAAGAAAATAAGTACCAAATACAGCAAGTATTTTTGTCCAAAGTTTTCATTTGGACATGCATCAATTTCTATTAAATACTAAAGAATTCCATGATAAAGAATTCATGTATATGATTATCTTTTAGCCGAACACAATTTGTCCACAAAACCATTAAATAATGCCAAGTGATAGAGTGAAAAGATTTATTACTTAAGGCAAGTTAAGTACAACACTAGTGATGACTCTTAAAGCTATGTCTGTCCAAATGAAAAGAGCAAAAACAAGATAATTTTATTGGGGACATATATGTATATTAATTGTGAAGGGGCTCAATATCACATTTAGACACAACAACTGTCCTGAGTCATTTGAGATGATGGTGTTTATATATACAGTTCACTGAAAAATGGTGTACAGGAACACTCTGGGAGCAGAGATTATCAAAGAGCCATGGTAACTGTGCTGGTTTGAATTGATTTTTTGTGATTTTTTTCCTGAGAGCTTTATCACAAAAGTAAAAAGAAATAAAAGAATTAATTTGCCAGTACCACTAGGTCAACAGTAAAGACAATTTCCCTCAGAACTCAGGTGTTTAAGCAAAAATGTTCCAGCCTACCAGTTACGATCATGTTCTTCCTATCATGGGTAAATCATTTTAGGAAGTAGATGGGCTAAAATTTGTTCAGTCTCATTGCATAAAACTCTGGAACTAGCATTTCTTACCATCAGACATATTTCTTAAAAGAGTTTCATGGATTCCCCTTATTTTCTTTCTTCATAGTCAATTTTGGCCACTTTTATGTATTACTTTCATGTACTGGATTTTAAACATCTATGTAAATAAGTGCCACATAATTGCCTCTCCTCCCTATTCTCTCCCATCAATCATATCTGCTCTATTAAATATTGAGTCCTTGAAATGCCTGAGGTGCTGTATTCAGGTATTTTCCATATAATCAGTCCTCGGCCTCATAGGGAGGTTTCATCTGTAGTACTGAAAGCCTGCCTTCTAGAGAGAGAAGCCTGTGTGCCCAGGCCCCATTTTTCAGTTCCCTTCTCAAATAACTTTCGCCTGTTCCCTGCATCATAAAAGGTTTTATCTTATTACCTCCATGAAATATTTGCAGTTTCGGTTTGCAAGGTTGTTTGACCTCATAAGATAAGGGTAGCTTTATCTTCCTTCAATGCACTTTTATCATCTTGCAAATGTGTGTTGATTCCCTGAAATATTCCATCCACATCTTATTGAGTTTCTCTCCCAGTCAATGTACACATAAAGAAATTAGATCTAAACCTGAGATGATAGAGAACAGGTGAGGTGAAGGTGAAACGGGCCTTGCAGAGGCGCTTGATGTTTTCCAGAGCACATCACTTATTTATCCTTGTTTCTTGCATTCTGGCCTCATGATGCCGGCGTGCCAGGCGATTCGCTGTACTAGCAGCAGATTCGCGCTCCTTATCCCCTTGATCAGTGTCTCTGGTGCTCAAGTTGCACGACCCATAAAAGTAGAGTCACATGAGCACTTCTCATGAGCCTAAACATTCTGTGGGACTTTTGCCAATAAAGTTGTTAATCAAAGTGTTCAATAATATCTCAAAGTACTACTCTAATGAATTCTGTGAGATCAGAAAAAAAAAAAATGAATGTAAGAAAACAGTTGATCTTCCATAATTAGTTTCTGCATCTACTAGTTCAGTTAGCTGTGGATCAAACATATTCAGCACATAAATAAATAAATAAATACATACATACATACATACAAAAAATAGCCCAACAACAATAAAAATACGAATTAACTAGTACAGTGTAACAACTATATACGTATTGCATCGTATTGGGTACCACACATAATCTAGAAAGTAATTGAATCACCGAGGAGGATTACATAGATATAAGGAAAACAACTTCGAGTCACCTCAGCATCTCCTCCGCTCTGTCTTGAGGCCACAGCACACCAGAATGTTTTCCCCGCTACTTTCCTCCTACTTCCTTAACAGAAATATGTGGCTTGGACATGACTTTCAGCAGTAGCTGCTATACTAAGCAAAAGGGGGATTTACTCCAATTGGTCCCCCCCCTCCCCAAATCACTGCCACGTGGTCCATTCTTACATTTTATATTTGTTGCTAATGCTATGTTGGAAGAGTTCAAAGACTTCATTAAGGAAAATGGATACTCTTTCCACTGCTTCCATCTTTAATTTTCCTGAACTGTTTCCTGTGGCAATGCTGTCATCTATTCCAAATGGAATCAGAGATACTAAATAATAACTACCATCACCCTGTGATTTTGCAGGGCAAGGGAAAGAGAAGTAACACACCCACAGGAACAGAGAAATTCAATTTTAAAATCTTATTATAGTAAAAATATTTTCAAAACAGAATTCTCTGAGATGTTCAAGTATACCAAGTAGTGCACAGTACCTTAAAATATGATATATATTTATCATAAGACAGTATGTATATTTATATGGTAAGAATATTGTGCTGTGATATGTTAATTTATAACCTACATATCAATATACACACTTATGATTTTACATGCAATATACTGATACTTATTAGTAATTCACGAGGATTAGTGCCCTTACTATAGGGGGACATCTTGTAAATAAGCAATACACTAACATTAATAATTTTAAAGCAATCATAATTAATCGCCTCCATATTTTTCCTGGTTTTAACCTAATTCTGAAAACCAATTTTTTGCTCTAAAGTTGAATATGCTCTATTAAACTTATTATATTCTAAATAGCTAGAAGAAAATGATTCTAAAAGTACCAGTTTGTGTACTTTAACGTTTTTTTTTTTTTCCTTGTGAAGCAGCTTACCTGAGTGCAAATGGAATGGAACAAAACTTCATCTGTGTAGCCAAATTATTTGGTGAATGCAGGTTCTACAGGATGATGAAGTAATTAGGAACAAACAAAATTTTTATATGTTGAAATTTTAAACAAGTATCTAGGTCTCTAAATTTGTTTTAAAATTAGATAGATAACCGAGTTGACAATTGTGCTAAATTTGATTTGCAGAAATATTCTTTAAAAATTGTTAAAATGTTTTCCTTCTAAATTGTGTTAAAGGAATTATCTGACAGGATATATTTTGTTAAAACATCTTTTATTTACTATTTATTTATTTTGTACAGGGTCTGTTTTTGCAGCTTGGACTCCTAGTGGCCCTCCTGTTTCAGCCTCCCCAGCTCTGGGATTATAGGCATGCACTACCACATCCAGGTTCAATAGCCTGCATGGCAGTACCAGGGACCAAATCTGGGCCCTCATGCTTTCCAGGCAGGTGTTTAGACCACTGAGCTACCTCTTCATCCCAAAATATATCTTATAAATGTTTACAAACTGTTAAAACTTAGAAACTTGCTCATTATGTATGCTGCAGAGTACACACATTCTCTGTAGAGTGAATAAATTAATTTTCTACTATGCAATGATGTTTACCTATTCAAATGAAAGTAATTAAATGAGCATTTTTTCATACTCGTAGTTAAAACCTGAGCAATATTTATGACTTAAATGCAGTTTAGACAAATATCATAACTCCTAAAATTCTTTTAAATGTACTTGGTGATATGAATCTCAAGAAAGATATAATTGCTAATTTTTAGGTTGAAAAGTAATGAAAACTTTCAGTAAAGGATTACCTGTGAGAGCTGTATTGAATACAGATAGATTCACAAAAAGAGTGTAATTGATTAATAATTCCATTTCCACTCAATTCCCCATCAAAAGTATAAAAGGATAGCAAGGCACAAAATTCATGGAAGACATAGATTTAGAAGACAGATTATCACATCTGGCTGTGATTAAATTTGTGATAAAAATTTTACATTATCATGACCTTCTGGGCCTGGATTTTCTCATCTGCAGAGTACTTGCCAGAGTTGCTAAAGTCACAGTTGGCTGGAAAAGTTAAAGTACTATCAAGAACGTGCAGAAGGCACCCAGGTGAGAGGGATCAGCTTTGATGATCAAGCCCTGAAGATGTGACCTCATAAGAGAGTTTGCATATCAAGGAGGAACTGGAGGCAATGCTGTGTGTGTAGCCCATTATCAATTTGTAGAGGACCTTAAATCAGGAAACAAGTAGAGATTTGATGTGAAACAAACGGGTACCTGTAGGATCTTGGAAAGCAGAAGAGATCCACAATAAATGCAGCGCTTAGGGCCGACCAAATAGCTCAGCAGAGTAAAGAGCCTGAAAACAGGCACAGGGGTCAGAGGTTTGATCCCCAGACCTGTCATGACAACCCTGACCCCGGGTTGCACTGAGAAGGCAATTGAGTCTGGGTGTGATGGTGCACACCTGTAATCCCAGCTCTTGTAGCCTGTACACAGTTGGATCACTACAAGTCCAATTTAGTAGTGAGACCCTGAACAACCTGTAGATCCTTCTCTAAAATACACACACACACACACAAAAGAAAAAACTAAAATAAAATAAATAAATACAATGCTTGAAAATTAATCTGACACAAACAGACAGATTGATTAATATGAGAGATGTAGAGGTCATTGTGGCCACCTGCGGAACATGACTCAGCAGACAGCAAATTATCACCAGCGTTTTCCTGTGCTCAGGGGATGTGTGGTCTCTTCTTGGCTATATTTCTGACATTACAGAAGATAAAATTTACCTTCTCTAAGTATAACTTTTCTCATTTTTATGTTGAAGCTGTGTTGGTTTCTTAATACAACTCTGAAAATTTAGGATTATCTGGAGATAAACTATTCTAAATACTTCAAGAGGTGACGATTTGGTTTTTACCTGAGGGGGGAACAAAAAGCTTATTTATATTTTATCTAACTTTTAGATATACAAATTGTGCTTAAAAATGGTAAGGTGTTTATAAACATGTGTCCTTCATATCAATTTATTTATAGAAGTATCCTAGCTTGCATTCTAAATCAAGTAATAGCTACAATTTCATCAAGTAAATTTCATTTTTATTGGAATGATCCTTGCAATATCCCATTGGGACTGACTAATATTCAGTGGAAAAATCTTTTCATAACACAGTTATATTGGCTTCTTCTAAGATACATTCCTGTAGTTTTTATCAGCAGGAAAACAGCTCCCTGTATGAGTGACCTCCAGGATAAACAGAAAACCAGCTGTGATTAGAAATCTTTTAGTGGATTTGTACCACCCGGGGGCAGCGATGAAACCTTAAGTCTTTGACAAAGTACAAGTCACAGAACGAAGGAAAAGTAAACAGACTTTCATAGCAAAGAAATTTTGATTCACCCAAACGAAGGAAAATTTATCTTTCCTCTCTTTTAGAATAAGAAAAAGATGAAAACTTGAAATAAGAAACATTAAATTGCTTTTTAATTAATGTAGATTTCAGGGGATTATTTATTTTACCTACAAATTAAACCAGACAACCTCCTATGCACTGAAATTGATAACTAAATGCTTTATTCATTTAAGATTTTGATCCCCTTTTTACTTTTATCTCTGTCCTCCAGCCTCCAAATGTCACACTCCTTAAAGTGTATATTATCTATTGAATGATAAGATACTTAAAAACATTTAGTTTAAACTAAGTAATTAACTAAAGTATAACATAATTATCTGTTGGGCTTTGATCCAGGTATTATCCCTAGTGCTTTGGAGCATATGCTATACAGGTAGTTTAGATTCTAGTGATTGTAATGAGAGGCAAGCACAGGCCATTACATTGCAATGAAAGTTATAATTACCAGGGAAGAACTAAGCTCTGATCATGTGTGGAAGAGGGAACAAAAGTGGAAGATGCCTGTCACAACCATTTTCATAAAAATCTCCTTTTAAGTAGCTGTAATGGATTCTCAGTGTGTGAAAGCCTTGACTCTGGAGGAAAGGAACACTGTTCTCTGCCCTAAATCGATCTGGATTAGGTAAATACATACATATCCTAGCTTTTTCACCTTATACTTACTGTAAGACCTTGACCGTGGTGTGACTGTCTTTCTTTTTTCTCACTGAGATTTTAAACTTTCACAAAACTACATTTCCACATTCTTATGGGTATTCTGATTAGATCTGTAGTATCTTATAAATCGGTGTAGACTATCAAGCCCTTAAGAATTTTACTTTCTCAAGCAGCCTACTATTGCTATTTTTTAGATACAGAGCTACAAAATCTGAAGCCTTATTTTCCTTCACTTTTTGGACCCTTAGAGACACAGTGTAGGACTAATGAGTCTTAGATGTCCCACAATTTGCCCAAGTTGTAGGACTTTGATTACATCATGTGATACCTCTGCATTTGATCTTTTTCCTGTGTATGTGGGCATTAATAAGTATGCATCATTGAGTTGGACTTGAAGAAAAAAAACTAATTATTTGCCTTCAATTATTAATTTTATCTCTAAGAAAATAATTTTCATTCTCTGTCTTTCCTCTCCCCAAAGTGGTAGATTTCAAGACTTTCTTCCCTAAAATATCTGATGCATTTTTTTCTTCTCATGTTCTTTTGTTCAATACTGAAGTATTCTTGCTAGTATTTATTCATTCTGTTTCTCTCCTAAGGGTCTTCACTTTATTTTGTTTTCAATAGGCTACCTTAATTATTTATTTTGACTTTTATTAGTGTACATTTGCCATCTGTAATGATTGTGCTCCTTGTAGGAAACTAGTACATGTACATAGCAGATTTCATTTTCATGAAATCTGACTTTACAAAGTACTATAGTTTTCAATGCAGAGATCTTTTACTTGCTTTGTTAGGCTGGTTCTTCAGTATTTCATGTTTTTTAGGTGCCACTCTGAAAGATGTTGTTTCCCTAATTCCTCTCTTAATGAAATACTTGTTTTAAGCAGGTGCGTTAGACCACTGAGGAGCCATCTCACCAGCCCCTGAATTTGGTTATTAATTCTAGAAGCCTTTGTGTAAAGACGAGTATCATGTCATCAGAAAATAATAACTTCTTTTCTATTATTATTTTTTTTCTTTTTTTCCTTCTCTCATTTAATTGTTCTGGCTAACATTTATCATTACTACCAAAGCCTTTAAGTTTTTCCCTTGCCTTTATATCTTTTCCTTCTGTTATCACTTCTACTACTGTCCTACTATAATGGAGATGCCTTTTTGTAACCGTCTTAGTTACTCTTTTTTTGTTGCTGGGACAAATACCTGACACTCAAAATGAGGCAAGGAAAGGTTTCTTTAGCTCACTGTGGAGGTGAGCTACTCTCCAACCTCCACACTACTGTGGAGGTTGCAGTCCGTTTTCAGCTGGCTCCAAGGCAGAGCCTCATGCAGTCATGGGACTTTAGGGGGACACCTGTACTCAAGCCGTAACAGTAACTTTCCTACTTTCTTGAATTCCTGCCTTCCTGTTACGTCAATGCCGAGTCCTGTCTTTCAAAGCTGTCAGAATGCTGTTACTGTGCAACAGTAGCAGCTGGTCCCTTCACATGAGCCCAAACTATGCCTCTTTCTGCAGCTTTGCTTCCCATTTGGGGTGTACCTCTTTACAGCTACTCTCCAACCTCAGTGTCCCTTACCTGCACCCCTCCCAGCTTCTTAATCACCCATTGCTGTAGCACTCTGGGTCTCTCTCTGGATCACAATGCTTCCAAGTGAGGCTACTGCTGAAAAGACCCAGTATTGCTTCTTCTGAAAACACACTGCACATGCTGTTTTCTTGAGTTCTCATCTTGGCTCTCATCAGCTGCTAGTTTGTCCTTGTATGAGAGCATAGAGTGCAGTGGCCTTGGGCGCCTATGATTGGTGAGATTGCCTGGCCCTCTGCCTTAGAGGGATCTGCACTTGGCTTACTGGCTTTCTGCTTTTCTTGGCTTGAATTGCTAGTAATTCTTGTGAACTTTTACACAAGGATTCCACATACTAGCTTTGCACGTACTCCCAGAACTTCCATCACAGCTCCTACATCACAACCTGAGAGTTTATTCCAGCTTATATTTAAATAAGATTTTTTCTAGGACTTGTATTCTTGATAGGTTACCTCTAGGCATGTTTCAATCTCATGTTCCAAGCTAACATTGTAATCAAGTATTTTCCCTAGTACTTTCAGGCACTAAAATCAAAAGATTTTAAACAATATTCTTCATTTTAGTGTATTGCTTTATGTTCTAAGCAGTAAGCATTTAAAAAATACTTCAAATCCATATTAGTATCATTGCCTATGTCTGCGAAAGTGTTTGTCAGTGCTTGTGCTAAGAACAGGTCCTAGGCACCTGCTACTGCAGATCTTGTTTACATGGAGAATGTTGCCCTTTGGTTCAACTCCACAAGAGAAATTGCCTTTTGCTCTAAGTGGTTAGGGATATGTGTTGTACTGATATGTTGTTATTGATCCAAAAGTGATTATGTTTCCATTATAGAATTGTCTAGAAAATTCTACTAAAATTTTTATTATAATTTTTGCTCGTACTATAACTCATTTTGGAGTTCTGGTTTCTATTTGTTTATGTTCATATTTATGTATATATAGTTTTGTTTATTACATATGTATCATTCATAATATATGCATTGTTTTTTAGTCAAACTTTACATACCTGATATGCATAAGTGCTCATTCAGCATTTGCTGAATGAATTAGGCAATGTACATGCAGTAATTTCATAACATGATGCATTGCCAGATATATATCCATTGAATATTGAGAGCTAAGTAGTTTTTTCACACAAAGTATAATATAGTATTTTAATTATATTTTTCATTTAGTCACAACATCTGATGATATAGTCCCAACATTTATAAAAGTCCTTTGCTCAATTTAAGGCATACACAGATTTAAAAACCAATATTCCCTTTGATTTTAATCTTTGTGCTTTGTGTAAATTATAGCAAATTAAACATACCTGAGCTATTATTATTAATGATGTTTTATTTTTAACACTTTCCCCCTTGAACAATAAACAAAAGCAACAGTAACTACACTGGCACTTTGAAATCCTACCAAAACTGAGCTCTTTGCTAGTAAACACAACTTGTGAGTTAACTGCTTGGTAAATACTGAGTTTCAACCATGAGAAGTTATTTAAGGATCATAATGCATAGTCCTAGTGAATGGGATTCCACACCACTTGAGGAGCTTGTGCACACAATAAATTCAAGGGAAAGCATCACATTTTAGTTGCTCAAGAAGTTGCCTCACTCTCTTCCTCTTACAAACTATTATACACCTTCTCTCACGCTCCTGTGGTTACTCTAACCCATTAATTGTGCTTGACTTACTATATCTTGGCCATGCTGCAACTCTTTAATATTCTTGTAGATATTGCCTTGGATTATTGCATTAATTGCATTTCAAATGTGCTTTCCTTTACCTTGTCACTATAGGGCAATCTATGGACTGTGAGATATGGCCATTGTGATGGGTAAAGACATTCTTACAAATGGTGCGTGCCTCTTGCACTACACAGAGCACAAGCAAAATGCTGATAGAACAATAGTACTACCAGGGTTGGGAAGAGGGAGCTATCCTGCAGTACTACCCGAAGAATGGCTCAAGACATTATTTCCCGTTCCTTAGTATATGCTCAAACTGTTCACTCTGACAATCCAAGAAGCTAGCATATGAGATTTATCAGAAATTATTTATTTTCAGAACTAAGAAATCTTGAATTATTGTGATATAAAGGAAAATATCAAAGGGAAATGATCAAACTGTGCTGCTATACTCAGAACTTTGACGATTTTTGAAATGCTTGTATTCTAGCATTTTCTAAAGTAGGTCTACTACATAGATATTTTGCTACTTATGGATAGCAAATGGAATCTAGTAATGTTTCTGAATAATTAACCAACAAGTCTCATTTATAGCAGGAAGCCAGTGACGAGGGTATTAATATTCAGTGTACATAGAACATAAAGCACTGGGATCTTTAATTCATGGGCGAATGAAGACGGAAGCAACATGTTGAACATAACATTTCCCCATCTAAAGTGATTTCCGTGTCATATATTATTAAGTTCATACATAACTACAGAGCTTTGCTCATCTTTCTGTCCCCCATCAGCCTCCAGCTTACCTTCAAATAAAATACGCACATGCCCCTTTGCTTCGTAAGGGTTGTAATGGGTAAGGTCAGCAGAGAGGTGGGCCCTCCCCCCATGCACTGCATGACCTCATTATACCAGCTTCTCTGGTGGAAAGAATCTCCCTTTTGAAATCTTAATAATTTTCTGATGAACATATTTGAAATACTGTCACATTTATATTTAATGCAGCTCAAAGAGGATTTCATGCTTATCCCCCCAGTGAAAGGTTCTGTTCTGCCGGATTTGTACCAAAGATAATAATAAGCTTAAATTGCATTGTATTTTAAAAATTCATCAAAGCATTTTCACATCTGTTCTCTCATTTGGTTATTTCTTCAGCCCTGTAAGATGACTTAAGTGTTTCCTAATCCCTGTTTGACAAGGTAGGAATTGAGGTTCTGAGTTGCTGGATGATTTGTCAGAAGACACAGATTAAATGATGAATAGGCCTAGAAGTTAGGCATTGGGACCCTCTTTCTGTTTCCAGATGTTCAAGACCTCTTTGTAACATAAACACTAGTACACATAGGTGCGAATAAAATCCACTAAGAAGCTCTTTAAAAATACACTGCTCGAACTGCATACATGGAGATTCCACATGCGATCAGGTGTAAGGCCTGGTCTGCTCCTAACGTGGTTTACATATAATTCAGTATCTGGTTAGTAAGCTCTACTGGCCATACTCATTCATGCAATATTGCTCTGGGTTCATGTTGTTTTTATATACTTCATTGTTATTAATAGATAATTATTATGTATCTCAAATTTATTAGCCTTTTTTGTGGCATAGTTATCATTGAAGGAATCAAACTTATTGTCTTCTTATAAGTCTCACAAAAGTCTCTGTCTAATCTAAATCATCCCTAAAGTATTTTCAGTTAAATGAAAATCCCATTTCCTTACAACATGATAAAATCCACAGATAAAAAGAAATACCTTCATAAATAATGAAAATGGGGGATATCCTAGATAATTAATACACAATAAATTAATGGTGCATAATTTTTTCAAATCTAAAATTGATAAAAAATGGGAAAATTTGCTTTAAAGTGTTTTGTAAGCAAAGAACCATCTGGGGAGATAATTCGGTGATCTAAATGCCTGCCTGGCAAACCTAAAGACCCAAGTTTGATCCCCAGAATTGCATGCTGTGCCAGCCACTGAAACTGAGTGTGGTGGCATATGCCTGTAATCTCAGTGCTACAGAGGCCGAGACAGGAGGATCACTATGGGTCTGAGCTGTGTAGTGACAATCGTCACCAAATACACAAAGAAATGATCAAAAATAAATAGGAAATTTATATAGAATACTATTATTTTTATTTTATTTTTTATTTGTTTTAGAATAGTTAATACATTGCATAGTGCTGTCTTCATCATAGTTGTTCAGACTACAAGATGCAGACATTTTTTCTTGTCTAAACATCATAAGTACAGATCTTTCTTTTCATTGCACAAAGAGAAAGCAGTTGTATATATAGTCCAATAGTCTATAACAGTAGTGGATCATCAGCTCATCTGGCATTATTGGAAGCTGTTAACTTGAGCCATTTACAACTTGTCTCATTAATATGGCTTTTACTTTTATACCTCGTGGTTAGACTTTTCTGCTGAATGTTTAAGACCAAGATAAAGCAAGAACTACATTACAAAAAAATGTAACTTCTACATCTCACAAGTTCAGTCAGGTCCCCGCAGGGCTCACCCTGAAACCATGTACTGTGATTTGCAGAACTTTTCTCAGTGTCAGTCATCTGGATGAATCACAGCCATTGCTTGACCAATTTGCACTCTGTGAAAGCCTGAGAGAATGCTTTCTCTCTAGCTGACTCTCCTTAGGCCAACTGTACATCACTGATCACTTTCCTCTGCGTCCACATAATTTCCGTGAACAGAAAATTTGGAACTCTACTGATAGGCCATCACAGAACAGGTTCTTTTATATCCTCTGTCCTCACTGACCTTGAAGGACTAGACTCAAAATATTGACTATTCTTGTACCCTTTCTTTCTCTGTAATTATTTGGACTGCCAACTTAAGTTTTTAATCCTCTAGAAGAGATGCTTAATGATATTATTCCCTATAACACATTCACTTGAGCTTAACATCATTATCTTTCTGAATATCAAAACACGTTAGACATAACATGAAACAGGTATTTTTCATCAGGTATTGATATTCTAAACTCTAAATTCCTATAGAATGTGGAAAAAAAAACCAATTGTGCGTTGTTACACATAGATTTAGGAACTTAACTATTTACAAAATTGTAGTGGTACACTTCTATGGTCTTTTTTCCTTCTCTCATATTCTTTTTTATTGCCTTTTTTCATTTCCTCTTTTTCATTATTTTTAAACAAACATTTATTTGAGAGAGAATGCAACAATAATTGACATGACATTAGAAGTAGTGCCTAATTAGAAGACCAAAGTGATAGGTATTCCAAGAATGGTTTTAGTATTACATACTGCTGTCCTCAGTGTACTTGCTTAGTTCAAACATATCAGTGTAGAGAGCTAACCAGGGTGCAAAGTCTCCCAATTACCTGCTCATTTCAAAAATCTGTTGGAGATTCTTATGACTATTAACTTAACAATGTTTTGTATATAAATGCATTGTTTTGCCCCCTATCACGTTTCCTAATTTTTCTCCTGGCTCGGTCTTCATTGTTTGATCCTTAAGTCCTCACTTACCATTTAAGTGTACTATACCTTTGAGGTAGGGAAGCAGCTCTTGGACAACAATCAAAATGCACATGTAATGCTTGAAGGAATTTACCACTGGAGCATCCTCTCACTGAGAAACTTCTGCATATCAAAAGAACTTATCAACAAAGTGAAAAGAACCCACAATTTTTGAAAAAATCTTAATTAACAAGTACTCAGGCAAAAGTCTTCTACCTAGAATTTATAAAAAACTAAAAAATATTAGGGTCCCAAAATTTAAAGACTGAGTCCAGAAATGGGCATCTGAGATGAACACATACTTCTTAGAAGAAGAAATACTAGAAGCTAATAAATACATGAAAAAGTGCTCCACATTACTAGCCATCCATGAAATACAAATTTAAAAAACACTGAGATACCATCTCACTCCAGAAAGAATAGCTATCATAAAGAAATCAAGCAATAACTAATGTTGGAGAGGCTGTGGGGAAAAAGGAACGTTTCTCCACTATTGGTGGGAATATAGAGTGGGGAAACCATTATGGAAATCAGTGTGGAGACTCCTTAAAAATCTAGAATTGGAAAACGCACTCAATCCAGATATTTGTCTCCTAGGAATATTCCCAAAGAATTGAAAACATCCTATCATAGTAATATCTGTGCACCCTTGTTTATAGCAGCACAATATTTGATAACCAAATTGTGGAAACACAAAATGTCCATCATCTGAAGATTGGTTGAAAAAGGTGTGATGATTTTGTACAATGGAATATTATTCAGCTAAAAAGAATAAGAAATGTATCAGCTAAAAAGAATGTGCATGTATCTTGAACATATACTCATAAGTGAAATAAATCAGATCTACATGTGTAAATATCATATAGTCTTCCTAATAGAATACTTTTATTGATAAAATGTATTTGGCATTAAAATTGATACTGTTTTTTCAAAAGTAAAATACATGCTATCTCTGATATACCATATCTCTTCAGGTATACATAAAGCTTTGAAATATGGATGTTGAAAAATATAGCCAGGCATGGTGGCGCACACCTGTAATCCCAGCACTCGGGAGGCTGAGGCAGGAGGATTGGTGCGAGTTTGAGACCAGCCTGGGCTACAAAAGTGAGCTCAAGGCCAGTCTGAACTGCATAGCAAGACCCTGTCTCAAAAAGACAAAAAAAAAAAAAAAAAAAAAAAAAAAAAAAAAAAAAAAAAAAAAAAAGAAAAGAAAGAAAGAAAAATATACACTGTGCTGTTATTTATAATGGAAATTAGTTCATTTAAGTGAATATGCATAGGCAAATATTTAAAGATATTATTACAAATGAATAAAAGTAGTTAATGAATGGAAAATAGTAAGGAATATACTTATATGGCATCTGTTCAAAGTAAATTCCAGGCTAATAATATTTAAAACTAAGTAAGAATTATATACATTCTGTTCCTATTTATTCATAGAAAGATATATAATTTTGAAGTGAGTATGTACATATTTGCAAGAACATATATATTTCTGTAAGAAAAACTAGAAGTCATTATGCATTTGAAGAAAAGCCTGGGGGCTGGCCTGATAGATCAGGAAAACTAGAGCACTTGCTTAGGCAGAGCACAGTGGCCAGGGTTTGATCCCTGGCATGTCATGCCAGCCCCGCCTCCAGGGCATGCTGAGACTGCAATTGAAACTGGGAATGGGGGCACACTCTGTAATCCTAGCACTTAGGAGGCTGAAAACAGAGAATCAGTATGAGTTCAATCTATGTAATGAGACCCTGTAGACCTCACAGACTCGGTTCTAATTACTATAAAAGAAAGAAAGAAAGAGAGAGAGAGAGAGAGAGAGAGAGAGAGAGAGAGAGAGAGAGAGAGAGAGAGAGAGAAAGAAAGAAAAGAAAAGAAAGAAAGAAAGAAAGAAAGAAAGAAAGAAAGAAAGAAAGAAAGAAAGAAAGAAAGAAAGAAAGAAAGAAAGAAAGAAATTCTGGGAATTTTGAGATGGAAAGAACAGTTAAAATTATATAATTTCATATCATATAGGTACTTTATCAGTGGCTTGTTAATTTTTAAAATATGAAGCAATTAAAGCAAATACTTTTAATGGATAAGATAATAACTGGAAAATAGAATGAGCTTTGAAATAACTGTTCAATAAATATCTTCCAATTTATTTTGCATTTTATGTGGTTTAGATAGATCACTGAAGTTATTTATATTTCATAATGCCACTGGTGGAAAAATGATGAAACATTACATCCACTGCTGATATAACACATGCATTTGTATTTTCCTAAAAGTCAAATATATTTTGGTGATGATTCTCTCATTTCTATTTGAAAAATGTAATTCCATGTTTGGACCACATCAATAGAGATTTTCAGCCTATAATTCTTTATTAAATCAACTATGAATTTCTGTAATATTTCTGTATACACTTTCAAGATAAAAATCTGTCATAGCTATAGACTTAAGTCGAAGTCTTTGTAGTACTTTTCCCTCCCATATCTGTATGTTTCCCTCATACAGTAAGGCTTAGTTACAGGAAAATTTAATTCTAAATTAATAGATATAATCAGTAAGGAAACATAAAATTTTTAAACATCTGAACAGGGCTGAGGATATAGTTCAGCATCATGAGCTGGTCCTCAGTGCAAGGTCCTCAGCTCAGTCACCAATATCACACACATACACACACACACACACACACACACACACAGAGACACACACATAAATAAACAAAGTCTGTACACTGTGTGGTTGTTTATCTTCGGACCAGTTCCTCTTTTCTCTAGTACGCAGTTATTGCACCATTGAAATGACTGATTAAACTGATCCAATGACACGGTGGGCAAATTATTTAATATTTATGGCCAATGACTTAAGAAATTTGTTGAGACTCAGAAGTAATTTTATCCCAGTCTCCAAACTTGTAAACAAGAGTCTTTTCCAATTTTCCAAAGTACCTGAGTCTATTTAAACTCTCCTACGTTTCGCACATGTTAAATCAGATTAACATGTGTTTAGACATATACACAGTGTGTTTTAATTCTTGTAAATACTTGATTAGGTAAAGAAGAAGCGTAATCTTCACATATGACTAAAGTCTACTTAAAGTTTTCTTCCACTGATTACTTACCATACAGCTTGTCCTAGAGAAATGTATTTTTAGGTTCTCTCATGAACTAAAGCATCTTGTTCCCTAGTCAGGGTCCACACTGTGTGTTTCCCGTGGAATGGATCTCATTACTCTATGTAGTCAATCAGTACATTTAGACAAGATTAAGTGGGAAACAAATACGTCATACCTGCAGCAACATTTCAGACTGCAATTTACAATGTTGAACATCCAGATTCTGGGAGGTTGTGTACAGACGAAGTGCCATGTGAAAGGCTGCTAGAGCCAGCCTGCCGGGTTGGGTGCTGACACCATCTGTAGTGTGGCACCACCCTTCCCTTTAGGGAGACACAGAGGTGAGCAAGTTAGCGGAACAGAGGAAAGCATGCATCCTTTGGCAATCTGGCCCGTGCTGTTTACGTGCCTCTAAGAAATAAGTCTATCAGCATGCAAATGTGTACACTTTCCGAAATTATCTATGCTACTTAAACCTTCTTCAACTGTCAAAGATAAATATTCAATTATTTTTTTTTATTTTGAGATTGAAAATTCATTTATTTCTCCTTCTCCCTTTCAGGATCTATAGTAGATTTTCAACTCATCATAACTCTTACATGCAGAATGAAGTCAAATTCTAATACCATGCACTCTTTTCTTCAGTGAGTTATTTAAGCATAGTGAGTGGACAGTGAATAAAATGAAGTTAGTGCATAAAATGCTTAAATATACAGTGTAAAGAATAGCTATCCCAGGATGAAATAATGTTAATGTTTGGGATGTAGAAATTTAAATTCACTTCTTTAAAGGTATATCATCAAAGATAACACAATTTTAACTATTAATAATCCCCATGAGTCTGTGACTCAAACTTGCTCTTTACCTATTCTTTCTAATATGTCTCAGATCAAACCTTCTATGACCATCAATGTTCTCTTATTTTAAAATATTCAAATTTCATAATAATATATATCTCAATTTCTGTTTCTATTCTTCAAAGCCAACAAACAGTTTTTCTTTCCCCACAGGCCGAATTTACAGCCATGAGGGAGCAGTACATGCGAGGTGGAGAGGGCTTCGTCATCTGTTACTCTGTCACAGACCGCCAATCATTCCAAGAGGCTGCCAAGTTTAAAGAGCTCATTTTTCAGGTCCGTCACACCTATGAAATTCCCCTGGTGCTGGTGGGTAACAAAATTGACCTCGAACAGTTCCGCCAGGTAAGTGCCAATTTCATCTGTTAGTTTCTATCCTCCCCCTGAAGATGCATGGTACCAAGTATGGCTGTTTTCCAAGGGTCACAAGGAGAACTAGAAAGACTGATGCAATGATTTTTCTAAGAAATCCATGCAGCCCTCTGGTAAAATGTGCCCTTCTACAGCATAGTCAATTTCATATATGATTTTTTGCTGTATCTTTTCCACTCCCCCGCACCTTTGGACTTGTGCTACATATGTGCTTTATTTTGAGTGGTGGAATATAGATATGATTCTATCTAATTTTTTGTTTGTTTTTAGTACAGGGCCTACAGGGTTTCACTACGTAAGTCAGACTCAAAGTGATTCTCCTGTTTTTGGCCTCCCAAATGCTGGAATCACAGGCAAGCACCACCATGCCCAGTTGCAGTGGCAGTCTGCACTTGCCCAGAGGTTAGGGTCAGCATTGCACACTCCTGATTGAAGCCAGGCCATTGCATTCTGCATAGGCAGGGGCTTTCCTCTGCAGAACTATCTGGCTGGCCCTTCTTTGTAATTATTTGGTTTGGCTTTTAAAGTTTCTCCAGAATCAGTCTTTATCATTTGAAAGCATTCATTTTTAAAAATTGGGCACTTTGGCAAAAATTTCAAGCTATGTATGTGAAAAGAATCATATAGACAAACAAGGTCCAGTCTTATAGCTTTCCCTGCCAAGTTACTATATTCAGGAACAGCCACTTTGCATGCTACAGTGCCAGCCAGTCCTTGTGGGAAAAAAATATCTCTCAGTCCAGTCTTACCAAGATTACTGACCTATAGAATCAACAGAAAATAAAATGGAATTTTAGATTAATTTTTCATGCAGGAATAAATAAAACATGATGCTTTCTGTGCACAACGGACCACACCTACAATCCCAGTACTTAGGAAACCTGAGGCATGATACTTCTTATGAATTTGAATTCAGTCTTGAGTTAGAAAGAGTTCAAAGCCACCTGGACTACACAGAGAGTATAATGAAACCTTCTTTTAAAAACCTCCCTGTCTTCTAACAGAATCAAAGCAAACCTCTACTCAGATAGAATTAGAAATTATTGTTTTATCCTATCTATCTCTTTGTGACCACTCCTACTTCACCAGTGATCTTTAGAAACTCTTTGGTTTCTCCAAATAAGCTGCATTTTTAGGTCAGGGGCCATCCACCATTTAGACAGGAGTCACTAGAGCAGAAGTCAACAAGTTTACTACATGGCCAGTCATTACTTCTTGGGCAGCACCTGGTGGGCAAATAGTAATGATTTTCCCGCTGAGAATTCTACTCGGCGATGATACCTCCAACATCATGGCTCAGGAATCAGGAAAATCATCCTGATTCACTTGCTGAGCCTCAGTTTGTGTGACCACACTATTGTGAACTTGCATGCAAATCAAATTTTTATAAACCAAATTCTCTAAACTGAGTCACTCCAATAAAATTTGAGATAATTCATTTTTATTTTCATTGACCTTGAATTTGAACTTGGCTTTTCATAGTTTATAGTGTTCCAGTTTTTAACTTCTACCTTCTAACCTATTTAACGCAGTCTACCAATAAGACCTTTTGCTAAGTTAAGAATTTTGGGAGCAAGTAGAATTTTATTGTATTTTATGTGCTTTATTAATCCTAATTTTCACGTTAAATACATTTTATGCTTTTTAAAGTGAAATAGTCCTTGAATTTAGCCAGCATTGATACAGTCATGCTTCGCAAAGGACCATAGTCCTGTGATTTATTCCAATATATTTTGTTGAGATTTTATATATTTTACTGGGGAATCTAGGGATCCTAAGGTGTCAGGTAACCACCGTATTTCCTGTAATATCTGCTTCTCTCCTCTGCACCTGTTCTGTGGCTTTGCTTTGTTGTTTCCCTGCTCGCCAACACCATTTAGTATGATATATGTGCCTTTCTATGGGTTATGAATTCAAGTTCATCTCAACAGTTAAATATAAATGTGTTCTCTGGCACTCTGTAGAAAGCAAGGCTAGGCTTAGTGGCTGCACCCTTCAAACGCTCCTTTGAAGAGTGGTAATGTTTCACTTTCCTTAGAGCTTCCAGCAAGAAGCATGAAACAGCACTGCAACCAGTGAACCATTAGTGATTACAGGGCCACTTTTATTGCACTTCTAAGAATTACTAGAGAAATAAATCTCTGGTTGATCTCTATTCAGTGACCTAGAAAGCTAGTGAATGGGAGGACATTAAGGAAACATTTTCAGTTTAGATTCTCTCTAGATGGATCATTCTTTATGATTTGAAAAGTTGGTGACATTTGTATTCCCTGGACTCTTCAAGACCTGTATTCCTGAGCTCAGCTGTAACCTTTGGGATATCACAGAAGCCTACCAATGGGAGTCCTACTCCAACTTCCATAATGAAAAGATCTTTTCTTATTATGTGTTTGGAGAATCACTGGCATCAAAAATATCACTGGAACAAATAACAAAAATAAAGCATTAAACTAAGTAACTTTTCATATTTGATGAACATTTCTTCAGATAAAGGAAAGTAAACTTGATAATCACAGAAAGTGCAAGCACCATGAAAACATAAATTACATCCTTTGTAAAAATGTTCACTCAGTAATGAAGTGTTGATGTGCAAATTTGGCTTCTGGCTCTGGTGTTTGTGATGGAAATAATTACTCTTAAAATTGCTGAGTGATTTTTTTTCCTGCAAAATGATTTCAATTCGCAGTGTGCTTTCATGTTAGAACTGCCATGTGTAGTTTTAAGGCAAGCATATGAAGAAGAAGGATATTTGGGAAATGAATAAATTGATATAAAATGATTTTATGCAACTATTGCAGTTAGTGACTAAATTAAGACTAAAACACAGATCACGTGTACTCTGTTCATTACAGGAGTATTTGAAAGGTTATGACTCTGTTTCTTCCTGTAAAAAAACAAAAACAAAGATGCTGTCATGGGCATGGTTTATAGCTGCAAGAAATTCTATGATGCTCTCTAGAATACTAAGATTAACTGTCTAACCGAAGGAAATCACGCCTGTCCTTTTGTTCAGTGGTGAGAGATAGAGAATAGGATTCTCATTATGCAATCTTTCACAGCAGAAAATGGAGTCACAGTAATTAACACTCTTTCTCTGGATATTCGGTAGAATGGGTGCCTGGATCTCTGTGGTTGTCTCATAGCCTTTCAGACTAAATAAATAAATAATAAATAAATAAATAGGCACTGAATATACAAATACTATATTTCAACACACTTTTTTTTTTAATCTGGGAATACTCCTTTTGATTATAATCACACCAACGATGTTTTGCAAAGTTATGAACCAGCTATTTTCCATGATAATTTACTGAATTTGTTCCACAAATCAGGCTCTTCTCTGATGGTTGTTCACTTTCCAGTGAATGTTCAGAAATGTGCTCAAAGTTCACAGGATTCATTTTAGTTAAAAAAAAAAAAAAACTTATGTGTATCGATGCAGAATATCACTGTTTTTCTCTAGGCCTTCCAAGCCTTACTCTATGACTTTGTTTTATATTAAGTTCAGGAATTTAACCTTCTCCTCAAAGGCTATGATGTAACCAATATCATTTCATTGCCAAGTAGTTGCAGTAAGGTCAGAGTGACAATGTGTTGTTGTGGCGATGGTGGAAGTGGGCAATTGCATACCCTGGACAACCTAGGTGGTGGTGCCAAAAATTGGAAAGAAGGATATAAGGGAAACTGAGAGCAAGGAAAAGTTACTGTGACAAGCTGAGTTGTTTTTTGTAGATTACATCCAACAACTCTACAGCCTTTCTTAATTCACAAACAACTTTAGAACTCTGAGAATCCATTATCCTTGTCCCCAATTTTTGCATCTTGGGCCATCACACTGGGGAGCAGAATAACCAGTGGACAACTATTCTGGTCAGGAAGCAGGATGATTCTTGTTTTTGTAAAACTTTGAACAACTGCTCAAAAAGTGGTTTCTAAATAAACGAATTTCAAGGATTGGGGGGTTGTATTTCAAAAGATTTAACATCAGTCAAAAACAGTAGATTGTTTTATCCCAGTAGACTGTGACAAACCTCTCACTCTTGAAAGTCTCACCAAACCTTAATACTCAATTGAAGACCTTCTCTTTCTACTCGCTTAATCTAGTAATTTAAATGCTGAGTTAGGATCCTGACACATTCGTTCTTTATTCTTTAGAGAAATATCTAATAGGAAGAATTTATTCTCTTTAATGAAAGGGCTGTTTCGATCTGTGAGAATTAGCATTGCTGCAGTAAAAACTCCATGTAGTTACATCAAATATCTTCTCACTTTTCAAAATGTGACTTCTATGGAATATAGGAAAGGAGGTAGGACTCCTGTCCTCAAGGGCTTTCTCCTTAAGAGCTGCTCATGGGAGTCATGCCCAAGACCATATTAAATAGTGTAATTGAGTACTGAACAATATGACACCGTCTGCAAGTCCAGTTGTGTTGAGGAGTAGGAGGGATCCATGTGGCAAGACTATTTGATGAAGACATCGGTTCACAACTATTCTGCTCATCAGGCAGAAAAGATCAAGTAAGTGGTCATAGTGTTTTAAGAAGACCAGAAAAACATCTTTGAGGAGAAAAATGTATCTTGGGCCTGTAAGTGTGCATGAGCAGAGGTACACATTTAATGGAGAGTTGGAAGGTCAGCCCACCTAGGAAGACAGCATGCAAGGTCAACATTATCACAAATACAATGCTTGCGTTGAAGATACATTTCATAAAAGACTGAGTACAGCTGGGCGTGGTGGCGCATGCCTGTAATCCCAGCACTCAGGATGCTGAGGCAGGAGGATCGGTGTGAGTTCGAGACCAGCCTGGGCTACAAAAGTGAGCTCAAGGCCAGCCTGAACTGCATAGTGAGACCCTGTGTCAAAAAGATAAAAAATAAATAAATAAATAAATAAATAAATAAATAAATAAATAAAAGACTGAGTACAATTATTAACCAAAATGTAGTTGATATGCTGTGATGGGAAATATAATTGCAAGTATTACTCAAACTTTAAAAATGAAAGAGTGGCACTACATTACCTTTCATCATCAGTACATTAGATAATTAATACAAACAAATTTTCTTCTTATATTGTTTGTATTTACTCCTTCTTTCTATTTGATTTCTATTAATCTCACATTGTTAAATTTTGCATCGTCTTGCAGATGTTATTTTTTCCTGCATCCTAGCTGTTTTTAAGAGATTCTTTCTTATCTTTTCACTAGCTGAGACCGTGTCTTCAAGATCTGAGATTCTATCTTCACTTTGGTTCATATGGTTTTGCCAGCTTGTGATTGAGATTTTATTTTCTTGTATATCTCTTTCAAGCTATTTCATGTGATCTATTTCTTTCTGATATTGTTC
>PVJA010026548.1:0-29529 GCA_004027025.1 Myocastor coypus
CAGTCTGAAAAACACCCACAGCCAAAAGTTGCCTAAAGACACTGAAGGAACAGGCATAAAGTGGTGTTCCTCAAGCAGAATTAGGTAACATTATATAATCTCTACAAAAATGTGAATAAGGCATTGGCTTCATTTAAATAAAAAAAGCACATCTACATATTTTCTAAAGGTAAACTATGCTTTTGTGGGCCTCATTATTTTCAGTTAATATAGGTGATAAATATCATATTGATTCTAGGAGCCCTGTCCCTCGACTGAAGCTGCTTGTTAAGGTCTAATGATGAATACACAGGAATGATCTTGAGAATATTTAAAGTGAAGAGGTTTTACTCTTTAGGATTATAGGGAGTCAGAATATGAAGAGTTTTCTTCCCCTTTTATTTTGTTTTGTTGGTACTAAACAAAATCAGAGATTATTTTTAAATTTACTTCATTATGCTTTTTCCAAGTCATACTATCACATATACTCTGCATATGCCTAATATTTATTAATCAATGGTGATGAGAAATGTGATTAGCACAGAGTATTCTCTCCCTACAGCCCTCCTCCACCACAGTCCCCCCATTGCTGCCCTATTTCCCAAGTGCTACACTGTAAGCAAGAGATGTAAGCCTGAATGAAGTCATTTCTTTTTCTTTCTGGCACTAGGACTTGAACCTATGTCCTTCACACTACATTCCCAGTCCCACAGTCTTGCTGAGTTGACTGGACAAGGCTCAAACTTGGAATCTTCCTGCCTCAGCTTCCTAGAATGTTTGTTTGTTTGTTTGTTTGTTTGTTTTTCTTAAGAGTGTTTAGATAACAGGTGTGTACCACCATGCCCAGCTTAAATAAACTTGTACTTCAGGATCTAAAGACAAATAAAGGTGATATATAAAAATAACTCACATCATATGCTTCAAAGTAGAAAAAAAAAGTACTAAAAATAAAAAACACAAAACCCACAAAATGTTAAGGGATGGGTCATATTTTACCAGTAGGGCTGCAAAATGGTACAGCCACTCTGGAGCATAGTTTGGAAGTTTCTCTTAGACATCGATTTGGTCATGCAGATTGCATAATCCAATAACTGGATCCTTGGGTACTTATTCAGAGAAATGTAAAATTCACACAAAAATGCATATACAAACATTTATAGCAACTTCCTCCATAATAGCTCAATAGTGGATTTGCCCAGATGCCCTTCACCAGGTAAGTGGCTAAATAAACGGTGTCCAGGCATACCCCGAGATAATGCTCAACAGCAACAAAAGGAACACACTACTGACGTGCACAAGAAGTAAAACAAATTTTTAGGGAATTATGCTACATTAAGAAAGCAGAAAAAAAAAAAGCAGAAAAGTTAAACACTGTATGTTAGTACAATATTTATGTAACATTCTTGACATGAGATTACAGAAATGTAGAACAGATTAACAGACTGGGACTGAGGATGTGTTGGGAAGAAAGTGGAGAAAGAAGGAGGTGGGTGTACCTATGAGAGCAACAGAGGGATCTGGGCAGTGCTGACACCATTTGGCATCTTTACTGAACATATATATGCATATACATGTGCAATAAAATTGCACAGAATTATATACACATATTCTCACCCAAACACCTAAGTAGGCAAAACTGGAAATCTGAATGAAATTGCATGAAGATGATACCTTGGCTAGTCTTGAGCTCTCTACACAGCCCAGGCTGGCCTCAGACCTCCCAGGCTGGCCTCAGACCTCCTCGGCCCCATTAGATGTAATAACTGAGAATATCTATTTTTATGTTATAATGGGTAGTTCTAAAGGACTGGTGCTCTAGTTAGCACAAAATGTGAGATAACTTGGGTGGTTATGTTACTCAGGCAAATTGCCTTGTGCCCTTGTTGGTTTTAATAGTCAGTCAGACAGACTGACTGGTTTTCAGTCCCACCTCAGCCTCGGACAGGTCTTCATTCTCTGGCCCTGGAAAGTAATTCCTCTAGACAGTGAGGAGCTCATACCCATGCATGGGGAGACTGGCCTTTCCAGAACTATTGTACACGTGGCCCCAAAAACCCAAGGAATAAATTAATGGATATTTTGACTATTTTATTTCATTAGTTTCTCTAAAGGAAAAACAAAAAACAGGAAAGAAAGAAAGAAAGAAAGAAAGAAAGAAAGAAAGAAAGAAAGAAAGAAAGAAAGGAAGGAAGGAAGGAAGGAAGGAAGGAAGGAAGGAAGGAAGGAAGAAAGTTAGTTTAAAAAGCCCTGGGGATATTCCCTAGGTTCTCAACCAAGCTCCTTCTCTCCTTCTGAGTGTACAGCCAAATTAGTGTTGGAAGAGAAATAAAGAGGATAATATTATGCTGATGCTCTTTCAGTTAAGAACAAGATGTTTCATGATTTCAATTTAAAATAAAGTAGATTAGAAGATAATATAGAAAATAGTTATATGGGAAGTAGAATAGCTTTTCTATTTTTGTAAATTTTGAAACCTATGTCACTAGATTGCTTTTATTTGAAATTATACTAAAATAAATAATGGCTACCACTTTTAGGGTCATACTATTCAGTTCACAAGATGAGCTACGAGCACAGACAAAAAAAGAGTGGAATGTTGAGCAATGTTGCTTGCGCTGTGAGTTTTGCCAAGCTAAGCCTGTGCGTGGGTACCATGTGTTAACTGTCAAATTTCAGAAGCAAAACCGCCCTTTGTTTGATAGAGATGGAAAGGTAGTTCATTTTAGTTATTTTACTACAGTAAGGTGGATCGCTGTATAGGAAATATCAAGACTATATTTTCATGTAATTATTTTATGGTGTGTAATAGAAAAAGTTGTGAAGAATGTTTCCTACCCTCCCCCTCCTTCAGTTCTCTAAAAATAGTCCATTCCAAAAGGTTTAACTCAAATATGTTCCATTTGGGTGCTGAGGAGGGGGATGTGTGTGCAGATTTCTCTTACATCTGTGACTCCTGCAAAAATATCTGGCAGTACATTCAGTTCTGTGTCTTAAAACCTCACAGGGCCAATTCTAAAATAATATTATAAATGTTCATGGTTATCATCACTTAACTAATCTAAAGCAATAAAATATTTGGCCCTTCAGTTTTCTCAGATCATCCTGAAACAACAGCTGACTTTTGGACTTTGGTTTCATTAGAAAGACTTAGTTTGTCATGGAGTAAATTTCATTGTAAATTGAGGAGCTATACTTCACGGGCTCTCTATAAAATAAACCAAAATTATAAATTAATACTGGCATGTTGATATATTTTTTTAAATTTTTGGCTAATTGCAAACTCTGAGAAGTCAAATACAAAATCTTTATCCAGGCTGCGGCTGTAGCTCAGTAGCAGAGTATGCACTTGGCATGTGTAAGGCCCAGTTTAACCCATATATAACCATATACCCCCATATACGTGAATAAAAAAAGAATTCATTTCACTTTTATATGTTCCAAATAAAATCTATTTTTTAAAAATGTATTTAGTACAGGATCTACAGGGTCTTATTACATAAATCAGACTCAGAGTGACCCTCCTATTTTCAGCCTCCAAAGTGCTGGGATTACAGGTGCATGCCATCACACCGAGCCTTAGTCCCTGTCTCAGCATGCCCTCAGGGTGGGGCTGGCATGGCATGCCAGGGATCAAACACCACTCCCTGATGCCTGCCTAAGCAAATGCTTTAGTCCACTGAGCTATCTGGCTGGTCTTGAATCTATTTTTTTAAACTATAAATTTCCTGTTTCACTATCTTCCTTGATATGTTTATTGTGATGATCCATGACTCCACTATTTTTTATGCTACATTTTTGTCTAAAAATCTGTATGTTTGTATGGTTTTATAATTACTTGATTAATACATGAAATATTGAACAGCTGGGAGTAAGACTCATGATTATGAAGAAAAGCATAAAGCTTTATTTTCAAGAACTATTTATAAATTGACCATAATACAAATTTTCCTCAAAAACTGCCATTGAAACTGAGGGAATAAAGCAAAGCCCAAGACTTCAGTTTTTCCTCTTCCATTATTATAAGGCCTCTGAATGGTTACAAGTTCTAGTCCAGGGAGCCAAATCAGCACAAGTCAGGATTGGTGGACATGAGTGCTGCTCGGGATGGCTGGAGACTTGAAAAGATAGGCTCAAATCCCAATTCTACAAACCATGTGACCTACGGGAGCAGTCAGGCATATGCATGACCCCACTGGGATGTCCCTGTGTTATGGTTTGTGTATAGATTTCTTTTTTTTTGTTTCTTGTTTCAGAACTCTTGTTTGTTTGTTTATTTATTTTTATAGCTGGCTCAGCCTGCCCTAAGGGCAGGGCTGGCGCAGCATGTGGTGCCAGGGATTGTACCGCGGTCCCTGCAGCCATCTAAGCTTTCCTAAGCAGGTGCTTTAGACCACTGAACCATCCTGCAGGGCCCCTGTGTATAGGTTTCTCCCCAAAGCCTCATGCAGTCAAGGGCGGCTTCTGGAATTCGGAATTGATTATTGCAGAAATGGGTGCTGCCCCTCCCTTGGGGGTAGGTGACTTGCATTTCAATGTAAGGTAGGAAGAAAAGCTAGCTGCTTGAGTTGCTGCTAGCTCTCCTAGCTCTCTTGCTCTCTGCCCACTGCCACCGAAAGTTGCCCTCTGCCATATGCCAGTCTGCTTTGGAGCCAGCAGAACATGGACTGAAACCTCCAATAACTGTGAGCTAAATAAACCTTTCCTTCCCTCATTTTCAGGGTCAGGTGTTTGTCTCACCAATGAGACAACAGTAACTAAGACACCCTGCCCCTTCAGTGTGCCCTCCTGCTCTCTGATGCCTCATCCCTGCTTCTTCTCTCTGGATGTCCAGGACTGCTCTCACAGTCCATAAATTTCCTTTTAAGAAAGCCTGGGATTCAGTTGATGATGGCACTGCAACTTCCTCTATATAGTTCTTTTGGTTTTCTCAGTCATCAGAAACAATAAATGGATTTGATCTACAGCCCACATGAACAAGAATCTAACAAATGAGATCAGCCACACAGGTGCACAGGAAGAATCCAGGAGGCCACAAGTTACATGATTTGCAGCCATGCAGAGTAAGAAGTTAGTGATGTCTTCTCTAGATCAATCAGCCAGTGTGTACCTTAAATCCTGGGTGTTAAGACCAAGGTGGGGCAGCTACACTCCTCAGAAAGGAGCTCCAGATTGCTCTAGCCTACAGTAAATGTATCAGTCATGTGGACAGGCAACAGTGGTGGCCATGGTAAACTGAAGTCCTCAAAGTAATTCATGTAACTTTGAAACACTATAAAACAATATGTAAAATATATTATTCTTTCTGTTCAATGCTGAAGAAAATAAGGTTAAGAGCAATTATTTAAGTTGCCCAAAGTAGTATGTCTGTGTTGAGACCAGAGCTGGCACTGGAATTTAGAGTTTTTGATTATAAATCCTGAATCCTTCCCATGCTCCTCTAGACAGTAAGCATTGCATTTATCCCTAATTTTATATTTGTCCTTCACAGGGTATTCTTTTGGGAGCTTCTATTTTTCCCAGTGCTCCTTCTTTAACTTGTGAATCATAGGTCCTGATACAAAAGTTTTTATTTTTATTTCATCTTGCTTCAAAAAACTGATGTGCTATCTGCACCATTTTATGATTCAATCTATTTGAAAGTCAGCATCTGCAGGGAAAACCTGACAGTTCAAAATACCACATCATGGGACCGGGAACACAGCTCAGGGGCACAAGTGCTTGCCTCGCAAGTACAAGGTCCTGAGTTCAACCCCCAGTTCTAAGACAAAAAAAAACAAACAAAAAAACCACATCATGTTACTGTATGAGACAGAAGCTAATTTATCTGAAAATTAATATATGAATATATTCAGCACTGTCAGTTTGCATTTCTTCGCATGTGGTTAAAAAAACACATAGTCCCATACTTATGTGTATTTTGATGTGCAGTGTGGAGGCTGACAGTGTAGTAAAACATTTGCTGAAAGTTCCCTGTTATCCTTTATAAGAAGTACAAGGGAAACATGTTCATAAAGAAACTTACCTACTTATATAGATCAGAGGCTGGTAAACTATGGCCAATGAGGCAGATTCTGCCTGCTACTTGTTTTTGTAAATAACTTATTACTGACACATAATCATACCTACTTAGTTATATATTTATATGGTTGGTTGCTTTTCACACCCTGAGTGTTTGCAAAAGACATTGTGGTATGCTCACCCAGTTTAAGATATTGTTTGCTGATACTTAGTGTATGCAAACAAAAAATAAAACGAAAGTCAAGACCTACTTTGTTGGGAATCTTAGTTTTGTTACATACATTTTTTTTTTTTTTGTTTTGGCGGAACTGGAGATCGAACTCAGGATCTTGCACTTGCCAGGCAGGCACTTGTGCCCCTGAGCTATCTCTCCAGCCTGTTACATAAATTTTTTAAATAACTGTATACCTGTGCAATGGATGAGGTAAGTCCCTACCACCATCTTTACACTTGTAATTATTAAGACCTTCACACTATTTCATCTTTTTATAATGGAAAAGTAAACATCAAGAAGAATGAAATAAAATTTCCTCAAGTAAACTGGCAGAAATAGGGTCCCTTGAGAAATGCCTGCATCTTTTCACATACCTGCTGTGATCCTTTAAAAGAAAGAACTTTAGCCCTTTTATTTTCATGAGGTAATTACTGAGTAATTTTCAAAATGCTAAGCTCACTTCTGTAAATAAAAAAAGAGAACATTTTCTACTTTAAGATGAGTGACCCAGGAAGTAGCGGAGTACTACAAACGTTTAGATACTTGATAATATGGCTTGATTGCTTTATCTTTTAATCCCAAAATAATCTACACAAGAAACCAATAAATAGCCTCCATTTAAAATGATTGTCATTTTCTATTTCTCTTTTCCTGACAGAAATGAATATATATATATATTTTTTTCTTTTTTTTTTCATGATACACAAATGACTCCTAAAAAGGTATTACTTTCAGGCACCTTATCCATGAAAAAAGCAACAGTGATATGAATAGTTCTGATTAACTTAGCTAGAAGTGACTGGGTAAATTATTCTCTATCCCTATAAGATGAACATTCCTGTTGCGCTGAAGACTTTTTCTTACCCAATTTTTAAAGCATGGAGGGGAAAATAACCTAAATAGCCAAAGTCAAGCTCAAAAAATCATCCAAAAATGGCTAGTTTAAAAGGAAATCTATCTTTGAGTCTCATGTTTTTAAGGGTAGATCTGAACAGCATGCAGGGAGTTTCTGTATTTTAACAGGGCCATTCTAAATTGCATCCCATGACAGCATGAGTGAGTTCACGTAAACACAGCTAGTGGTAGCATGAGTAACAAACTGTCTCCATCAGCCACCCTTCAGCCTGCGTAAGAGACCTGCACGCCAACAGGCTGCTCAGGCTAAGTGTTAACCAGCTACAGCCGGTTTGTTCTATAAAAAGAGCTAATGAAAAAACAAACGCTAACTTCTCTATTCCACACTGGACAGCACGTCAAAGCTACACAAAGACTGCCTTTTCCAACTGCTCTCAGTGAATGAACTAGCCAGGTCTGGCTCTCTGAAGTTGTTTACTGAACAGTGTGTGCAGGGCACTCAGTAAGCAAGAATAGGGGTGGGGCCAGGGGGAGGGAAGAGGGTAGTTACACGATCTGGTGAACAAAGCTAATTTCTCTGGAAGATCCAGGACTTAGTTTTGAAAAATAGGAGGCAACAGAAAAAAAGAAAAAAATGTTGAAAGCAGAGCAATTTCTTAAATACATAAATTTAGAGTACTTCCGTTTTTCTTACATGACTGTATTGTCTGTATTGATATAACTATCTATCTATATAGATAGATATATATAGATATATTTGTATAAAATTTCCCTTTAAATACACATGGTTACTTGCAATGTCAACTGAAGATGTAGGGAGTAGCCCTGCCATCTTTTCATGTTCTCGGATAGGCTGAAAATGTTACTCAGGGAGCTACTTTGCTACATAAAATGTTTCTGCTTTAGCCATGCAGGGCTAATTTATGGTGCCTGAAACATTAATCTGCAGTGCAGATGCCAACTCCTGAGCCAAACTTCTTCTCCCCCCAGGACTCTAGCTCCGTATTTCCATCTTCTGTGTGACATCCCAGCAGGGTGTCCTCTCAGCACCCCCAGATCTACCTTCTGTACACACCCAGGGCAGGGATAGGAAAAACACTTAAGCAAATGTGTTGCCTATGGTGAGCAGCTGCCTCCCTTTGCCTCATTCTGTCATGGGCTCAACTTTTTTCTCTTCTTTCTACTTTTTAAGTACTGGGAAGAAAACCCAGGGGTGCTCTACTATTAAGCTATACCCCTGATGCTTACTTGAAGACAAAGTCTGGCTGAATTGTTCAGGCTGGCCTCTAACCTTCAATCCTCCTGTCTTAGCTGGGAATACAGGTGGGTGCCACCACACCTTGCCAAATGCTCACTTTGTATTTCCCCTAGAGTACAGATTGAACCTAGGGTCTTTGCACTGAAGTACATTCCAAGTCCTTTAAAAAAAATTTTATTTTTCTTTATTTTGAGACAGAGTCTAGAGAAGTCAATAAATTGTCCAAGCTGGGATTAAAACTACAGTCTTCCTGCCTGAGCCCTCCAGTTCTGGGATACAGCTGTGCACACCATGCCTGGCTGTGCTCACCTTTTAAGTAGCTCTGAAGAAGCCAGAAGGCCCAGTAGCTCTGGGAATCTTTCAGCTGCTCCAAGTGGTAGGTCTCCGACTTCACATCTAATCTTTTAGTCTTTCCCCAGGCTACTGTTTCTTAGGGTCATTTTCTAAGTTATTACAGTTGAAAACTTCAAAGTTATTTTTAGACCCTACTTACTCCCTTACTCATTGAACCTAAACCATTTACCAAGTCCAAATCATTTTTCCTTTATTCAAAAATCATTTTCGCTTTTTTTCATCCCATTTTCTGAACATTCCTGGCAGAGTTAGAGCATCTCACACTCAATAAACAGCCTTTCTGAGCTTCCTGCCTCCCAGGAAGACAGTACTTTGATTATATAAAATGTGATCAGTAGTTTCTCTATAGGATAAATCTTAAAGCCCTTCGCAACATAAACTCAATCTACCTTTCCAATTTCATTTAAGTGACTTCTGTATCTGAACTTTTACAGTTAAAATATGGTAGCTCAGCAGTCTAAGTGTCTGCCTGGCAAGCACAGGGACCCAGGTTCAATTCCTTGTACTGCATGCCATCCTGACCCCACACAGAGCTGGCCACCAAGACCGGACATACTGGCGCATGCCTGTAATCTCAGCACTGGGGAGGCTGAGACTGGAGAATAACTATGAGCCCAAGCTGCACAGCAAGATCCTGTACCAAATAAACAAATCTAAAAAGAAAAAAAATTATGTAAGACATATGATGGTGGTTTGGGCATTCAATATAAACTCAACACATCATTTATTTATCTTTTAAACATCTGTGAACTCCTAACCATTTACCCACCTCTGTGCTAGACAGTATTGAGGCCTGAAGCAGAGGAGTACACACACAGACCAAAAACAGCACAGTGACTTTGCTCATAAAAGCTCACGTCACCAAGAAGAGACAGATACAGCTGAGTAAGACAGGGCATGAACAGACATGAGAATAAAACTTTAAAACCAGTCTTAGAGATTTATAACTTAACAGATGAGATGGACAAAGCAGGGAGAATTACATGAGGTACCAAATTTACACCTAGCAAGACAAACAGCATAAGGAAATAGAGAAGGCATAAAAGGTAAGTATCAGGAAAAGAAAAACTTGCATAAATATTTTAACACATTTACTGTGATACCATGAGACTAATATAAGTTACCTTTGGTCTCTATAATTAAAAGAGGTGATCAAAGTGGTGGCAATTGGCTTCCAGATACTTAATAGTATGGAGAACTGATGACATGTATATATGTACATATATACATTCTTTTTTGGCAGATTCTTTAAAAACTAAATGAGTTCCACACAGAAGGCCACATATGGACTGAGTCCACTGACAGAAATGTTCAGAATAGATAAAGCTACAGAGAGAGAAAATACAGTAGTGCTTACCAGGAGCTAGATCATTGCTAATGATCTCAATCTCATTCTGGGGCAAAGTTGCTCTGGAATTAGTGAGATGGCCACACTACATGGTGAACACAGTAAAAGCCAAGGAAGGATATCTTTAAAATGGCTTAAATGGTTGTCTGCCCCATAACCAAAAGATATACTTTGTCCTCTTGAAAAACCTGTGACAGTTGTTATAGGTCTTTACTTCTTATCCTGCTTCTATGACTAGTACAATTTTTGTAAGGATCCATTGGTCTTACTGTGAACGGCTCAACCCCGGGGAGAATCGGCGGTAGGAATGAGAAAGATGAGACAAGACGAAAATCTGGGCTAGGTGGTAGCCGGTCTGCCTGATGGGCAAGACTAACTCAACTCACACAATAATGATTCTTTATTTATACTGATGCAAAGTCTGCATCACATGACACAAGGCTTCCCAGCAACCAACTGCTGGCCTGAACCAGACAGAATGTTTTTCTCAGCACTGGGATGGCTTGTTTGCTTTAGGCACTTTGGTCCAGTCCCACCTACACACACTTGATCAACTTCCTGGCTTCCTTCTGCTCCCAACATATATTGCGTAGAGTAAACTGTACAACAGGTAGAGCTTAAATCCTCTAGCTTTGCTCAATTAGAGGACCCAAAAAAAAAAAAAAAAAAAAAAAAAAGTTCTTTTAAATCACAAGCCATTGATTCCAAGCAGTACAGTGCTGCAGGTGGTAGGGGCACAGACCCGGATTCCTGAGGCTTCTGTGCTCTGATCTTAGGCAAACCCAGCTGGGATTTCCCAGCCACCTGCCCATCTGTTTGCCTCATTCAGCCACAGAGGTTGGTACATACCACCAACTACAGTCCTGTGTGCCTGGTGCTATGCATGGAGGTCATGACTATGGCATTGGGCTGGCTCCCAAGATATTTGCATTATAAGAAAGGATTATTGGGTTAGCAATAAGAATTGAGGTGCAGTGTGGCAGATGACAAGAGGAATGTCAGAGATGAAGTTTCCATGTAAACACAAATAAGTTTAGTAAAACAGAGTATTTCCCCTGGAGATCTTAAAGCTAAGACCAAAGTTTAGCATTAACTAATTATGGAATTACAGCAAGTTCTCAAGCGGAATAGTCATTTGATAATTAGGAATTTTAATCTGGACTGTAGTGTACAATATTAGTCAAATAATCTGTCTCTCAACCTTATTTGTTATATCTAATAAACTGAGAATAACACCAATCTTGGAATTCTTCTGTGGTTCTTTTTGTGTCTACGAGAGCAACTCCATTCTTTAATATTTCATTGGTTACAAAATAATTTTAACACTCAGCAGCATATGTAGTCTATTTCACTTACTTAATATGGAATTATTAGCGGAAAAAAACAATGGAAGGAAAAGAGGAAGACAAGAAAAATTACACTAGCAATTGGCCACCGAATTACATGTTATCATATATTGGCTGAAGAAGCTCAATTTTACTTTTAGGAAGCCAATATGAATTACAGGAACTTGCCTTGCCCAGAGGATGGCGGAAGGCACACGGACGCAGGTGGCAGGTGTGCTAAGGGACAAGGCAAGATATGGTGCAGGTAGTGGCAGATATTGCCAAAAGGATAGCAGATGAGGCAGAGTACAATTCCCAATCTTTCTATCACCATAATTACCTCAAAGGGCAAGAAGACCACATCCTCTGCGACAATCTTTCATTTGTAGAGTAGAGTGTTACCATTTGCCAAATGCGGGGCCAGGTTCTTGAAAATGTAGGCCAGGTAACATTATGTACAGATGCTACTAGTCTAACCTGTAGTGTAGGGCTGAGGAAGGATAAAGAAAGAAGAGTTGATGCATGGAGATAGGTGTGATGGCACATGCCTATGATCCCAACATTCTGGGAGGCTTGGATATGCTATGCAGAAAAAACAATTAACAAAATCCAATATCCTTTCATGCTAAGAAACAATAAAGTAGGAAATTAAGGCAAAATTTCTCAATTTGATACAGGGCATTTCAGATAAGCTCACGCTAATATATACTCGATAAAAGAATAAAAGTATCCTACATTAAAAACAAGGCAAAGATCGTGCTTTTGCCACACAACAATGATGTGCTAGAAATTCTAGCCAGGGGTCACTAGTAACAACAACAAAAAAAGTAAATGCAACACAAATTGGAAAGGAAGAAGTAAAACTGTCTCTAGCAACTCAGAGATCACATGATCTTACATGTAGAAAACCCAAAAAAAATTCTGTTTCAGTCAATAAAGACGTTTAGCAGTGTTGTATGATCCAAGGTTAAGAAACAAAAATAGTTACATTTTTTATGCAGGTCAACAAACAATGTAGAAAGGAAATGTAAAAAACAATTGATTTATGGCATCAAAAGAAAATGGAAGCAAATTTAAGCAAAGACATTTTAGATTTTTACAATGAAAAGTCCAAAACATTTCTGAAAGAAATTAAGTAAGATCTAAATAAAAGGAAAGGCATGCTGCCTTTATGGACTAGAAAACTTAACATTAAGATAGCAATCCTGATTCATGTTCATCTAAAAACAAATCAATGACTACTCTTGTCAAAATGAAAATTCCAATCCAAAAATTAAGATAGGACTTCAATAGTTCTTTTTTTTTTTTTTTTTTTTTTAATGTATTTGGTACAGGCGGTCTGACTATGCAGATTGGACTTGTAGTGATTCTCCTACTTCAGCCTCCCCAGTATTGGGATTATAGGTGTGTGCCACAAAGCCAGATTTCTGTGGTGGGCACAGCGCACCTGGGGTGGGGCACCCAGAGTGGGGTCAGCATAGCATGAGGTGTTATGCCATCAAACCTACGTGCTTACCACACAGGCACTTAGGCTTCTGAGTTACCTCCCCTGGCCCAGGATTTTAACAATGCTTTTATGTTTTTTAGGGAAGGGTCTACAGGCTGTTCAGGGTCTTACTACTAGATTAGACTCCTAGTGATCTGTCTGTTTACAGCTCAATAATTCTTGACTACCTAAATTAAATGAATCAACTAAACATAATAGCTAAAACTATAAAACTCAAAATATAAAATATATGAATAAATCTTCATAATCTTGTATTTAACAACTGATTATTAGGTAAGACACTAAGAGCACAAAGCTGAGGGAAAAAAATAAACTGGATCAAATGCCAACAAAATGAAAACTTTTGCATATTAAAGGAAAGCATGAAGAGAGTGAAAAGTCAAACTTACACAATGAGAAGATTTTTTTTTTTTTTTTTTTGTCTTTTTGAGACAGGGTCTCGCTGTACAGTTCAGGCTGGCCTTGAGCTCGCTTTTGTAGCCCAGGCTGGTCTCGAACTCGCACTGATCCTCCTGCCTCAGCCTCCCAAGTGCTGGGATTACACAGGCGTGCGCCACCATGCCCGGCAAGATTTTTTTCAAATTATCAGAGTAGAAGAGTTGGATGATATTTCCCTTAAAGTACATATGGAAATTAAAAGCATAATAAATAAACTCAACAGCATTAAAAAATGCAAATCAAAACTACAGTGAGGTATTACTTCACACCTTTAGGATTGTTGTTATTTTAACAAGTGAAAAGGATAAAGGAAGGGAGAATTAAAATAAGGGAAAAGGAAAAGAAAAGAAAGGAAGGTAAGAAAGTTGAAAATAGGGAAACTCACAGTACTTTGCATTGTTTGTAAAATTTCAGATGTTACAGCCACTATGGAAAGCATTGTGGTGTTCCTAAGTTAAACACCAAATTACCATGTAGACCTAGTAATTCTAATATTAGGCTACACTTAAGAGAAATAGAAATGTATCTACAAAGGAAGTTTTATACAGATGTTTATAGCATCATTATTCAAAGTAGCCAAAAATAAGGAATATAGATGCCCATAAATTGATGAATGGATAAAAAAATTTAGCATATCCATACAATGGAGTATTACTCAGCCATAGAAAGAAACAACAAAATGGTATATGCTACAGCATGGAAAATTTTTGAAAATATATGCTATGGCACACAAAGATATGATTCTGTTTATATGAAATATGAAACATCCAGAACAAGTAAGGACACAGGGACAGAGCAGATTAGTGACTATAATGGACTGAGGAAGTGGTTAACTGAAAGGGCTGCTTAATGATACAGGGTTTCCTTTAGGACAAAGAAAATATTTCAAAATAGCATTGAGTTGAGACTGTACAACACTGTGATTGTACTCTTGCTGAACTGTATGCTTTAAGATGGTTGATTTTATCCTTTGTCATTCTATCTAATTTTATGTGTTCTTTCACTCAGTAAAACAAATAAACAAATAAAAAATAATGTGTGAACACTCTTACAATTCCTATGGTTCTGTCAGATGTTCAGGGAGCCTGCTTTATAGTTCACCCTGAGAGACAGTGACTAGAAACAGCCTCTTCTCATGTAAAACCCAGGTCATCTCTGCACAAAGGGAAACACACACACACACATACACACACACACGGAAAAATGCACATATAGTGTTTTTAACCAAAATATTAACTGAGCATGTTCTTTAAGCAGAGGTAACAGATGAATCATAGCTGTAAACCCCATAGCTATGTGGCTTCATTGCTGTATCTCAGCTCTTTAGGGTACGCAACTTTCCACCCACACACAGAACAAAGATCAGATAGTGTTCTTCAGGAAGCTCCTGGAAGAAATTAAAATCTTCACATAAAGGCAAATCACCAGACAGTCCTTTCACATCCTGCTATAGTGAATGTCTCTTGCCCCCCATATGTGGTAGTCCTTATATCTCATTTATCACTTTATGGGATTTCATTCTAATCTTTCTTAGAGGATGACGCATCACTGAGCCAAGACTGAAATGACTCATATTCAAGGATTTCAAAGACCTGATCTACAATTTCTTTCTTCTCTGTACTTCACGGAGAAATGGCTCTGAGAAAAGTTCAGCTTCCCCCAGTCCAATGTCTGTAGGCTTCCCAGGTAGCCAGGATTTTGCATTAATGACTGCAGGTACAAACTTGAAAAAGCTACATCTGGAGTTTTCTGAGTCCATCATGTGGCAGCCATACAGGACATGTAGGCATTTATTTCAGTCTTCTTTCTGCTCACGAATGAGAGAACATAGCTTGATGCCTCCCCTTCTTTGTTCCCTTAGCAGAAACTTCTGACACATACATTGGGACTTCAGACTTGGGAGAGAAGAATGGTCATATGCTTAAGGCAAAAAAAGAGAGGGGAAGGGTTCCTCTTCACCATCTTGCACGACGGTGGGAGAAAAAAACTGAGTGGCCAGACACTAAAGAGGAGAAACCCGAAGCCAAGAAGGCTGCTGCCAGTGGCACTGGTAGAAAGGGTAAGGTGAAGGCAAAAAAGCCCAAGAAGGGGCAGCCCCACTGTGGCAGAAGCCCTGTCCTGGTTAGACTTGGTAGATACTCCCAATATGATATGTATTTCAGAAAGTGTTTGTATAAAGGAAGGTACAGAGCTGCTAAATCAAAGGTTCAGAAGAAAAAGGAGAAAAGTTCTTGCAAGGATTGCAAAATCAGTTGGTGGTGACAAGAATGGAGGTACCCGTGTGGATAAGTTTCAAAACATGCCTAGTTACTCCACTATTAAAGATGTGCCCCAAAAGCTCTTGAGCCATGGCAAGAAACCTTTCAGTCAGCATGTGAGGAAACTTTGAACTACCATCACTCCTGGCACCATCTTGATCATCCTCACTGAGTGTCACAGAGGCAAGAGAACGGTCTTCCCGAAGCAGCTGGCCAGTGGCTTGCCACTTGTGACTGGGTCTCTTAGCCCTAATCATGTTCCCCTGTGAAGAACAAACCAGAAATCTGTCATGGCCACCTCTGCAAAAATTGACACCAGCAAAGTGAAAATCCCCAAGCACCTCACTGATGCTTACTTCAAGAAGAAGGGGCTGTAGAAACCCACACACCAGGAGGGTGAGATCTTCGACACCAAGAAAGAGAGATACCAGATTTCAGAGCAGCACAAGGTAGATCAAAAATCAGTGGACTAGACGGGCGTGGTGGCGCACGCCTGTAATCCCAGCACTCAGGAGGCTGAGGCAGGAGGATCGGTGTGAGTTTGAGACCAGCCTGGGCTACAAAAGTGAGCTCAAGGCCAGCCTCAACTGCATACTGAGACCCTGTCTCAAAAAGACAAAAAAAAAAAAAAAAAAAAATCAGTGGACTCACAGATTTTAGCAAAAATCTAAGCTGTTCCTCAGCTCTGGGGCACCTATGATCTGATTTTGCTAACAAATGGAGTTTAACCTCATAAATTAGTGTTCTAAATATCTTACCAAGAACCTAATTAAATAACTGATGCATTAAAAAAAAAAAAAGGTAGGCCAGGACCCACACCTTCATGCAACAAGCCTACTCAAGGCCTGGAAGACCACTTCCAATGGCTTCCTCTGGGTGGCCCACTTTGTTTTATCTTATTCTAGCAATGTGTTCTTTTCTTGCAAGTAATTTGACTTCATTCTGCGGGGTTTTTTTTTAAGCATGTAAAAAAATTCATTAGAAGTAAGCATAGTCATTTATCAAGTTTTAAACATGGGCTGGCCAAATAGCCCCGCAGATTAAAATGCCTGCAAGCAGGGGACGGGGTTCAACTGGGCGTGGTGGCATATACCAGTAATCCGAGCTCTTGGAAGGCTGTAAACAGGTGGATCACCACCACTCTGATCTAGCAGTGAGACCCCCGAGGAAAAACAAACTTTTAAACTAATTTGATACTTTTCACAACACTAATATTATATGAACATCTCCCCATATGGAATAACACCAGTAAACTGTAACTATTTTAATAGCTGAATTATTATTCACTACATATCATTCCATGCTAAATGTTATCTATCTATCTATCTATCTATCTATCTATCTATCTATCTATTTTTTGTACTGGGAACTGAATACAGGACCTTGTGCTTGTCAGGCTGAGCTATATCCCCAGCAAATGTTATACTTTAATACTTTAATTATTTACCTGTTTTTTCTTGACCTTTCTCAATTATGCATTAATTATAATGAATTTTTTGTAATGAATATTTAAAAATCCTTGTATCACTATGAGCTGGATTTTTTTCCTTACAAACACCTTAATTAAAGAGCTGCCCATGTTCTTCCTCTTTCAGGTCAGCATACTTCCTTTTGTCCTCTTCCTTGCCCCATTATATTGACTAAACACTCTAGGAACCCTAATTCCAAGGGGGCTCTCTCTCTCTCTCTCTCTTGGAACTGGGGATTGAACTCAGACCCTTGTATCTTCCAGGCAAGCACTTATTCTACTGAGCTATCTCGCTAACCCAAGGGTCTCACCTTCTGACTAAACTGAAATAAGGGTCACCTGTGTCCTGAAGCAGAGAACGCCTGGCAAGTTCCTCCTGACTGGGCTCTCCGTCAGGACATGACACACGACGGCATGTATAAACCTGCTTCCTGGTCTAGCTAGTTCTGAGAAAAGAAGGGGAACACAGCCTGACCCCTCCTACTCAGCTGCTCACTTGGCCACTCTTTTTCCCATCAGCACATACTTGTTAAGTGTCCACTGGGTTCACTGCCCTGTAACCAGAACCAGATGAGTCACTGCCCATGACCTCAGAAGAATTATTTATGGTTAAATAGGAGAAGAGAAAGAAAGAAAGAAAGAAAGAGAAAGGAAAGGAAAGGAAAGGAAAAGAAAAGAAAAGAATGGTGTTTGAATCTGTTGGCAAA
This sequence comes from Myocastor coypus, assembly GCA_004027025.1. NCBI lineage: Eukaryota > Metazoa > Chordata > Mammalia > Rodentia > Myocastoridae > Myocastor > Myocastor coypus. Next base: position 17,730 of record PVJA010026548.1, read on the forward strand.
TTATCAATGCAAGGTATAACATCTGGTCATTAATTTTTACACATGTAATCAAGCACCTGTCTTGATAGTCTTGAATCTGTTACTCTCTTTTGTATTTATGTAAATAAATTTGAAGGTTCAGAACACTTATAATATTACTACCAGGAATAAAGGTCAGGAAGGAACAAGGGTATCTCTCCATATACCAGAGTCTCTTGCTCTTGGGAAAGAGTGTTCATCCCAAGAATTGCTTGAGAAGATCTGTGTCTGCTTTACTTTCTGCAGAGATGAAGCTGATGTGGTTTAAGCCACTGAGAACTATAGAGCCAATTAGAATGGTGAGTCTTCTAAGACTGTCAGCAGGCTGCACCAAGTACTCTGTCGCAGTAGCTGGGAAACAAGGCTGAGCAGATCACTTCACACAGGTGAACAGGGAGGAAAGAGACAGCATGGTGGAGCAGCCCCGGTGAGGCAGGAAGTCAAAGTCAAGTTAGACTTCATCTCAGCACACTTATGCAGCTTGGCCACACAGGCATGTGACATTGTGAGCTTGCATACAGCTAGCCACGTACACTGTGCCAGGCAACATGCTCTGTGTCTTGTGACTCTTCTGAGTTATTATCTGAGCAAAGTATGTTCTAGGACTGTACTCTGGCTCAGAGGGAAGTTCAAGGGTGACCAAACTGCTGCTCCAGGGTGCAGCTGTAGGCACAGCACTGGGGATACAGATTATTCCATGTCTCTAGCCTCATTCAAGTGTAAAAATTTCCATAGAAAAGACGTCAGAAATAGAAAGGGAAAAAGTCCATGCCTTTATTATATGGCCAGTATGCAATCATTCTTGATCTTGATAGATTATTATGTGCTGGAAAATTACCACAGCCATGTTACACGATGCAAACTTAGAATTGTGGCTACACTTAATGTATCTGGATGATTCTGGAAAATTCCTTTTACTATTAGATTGTTATAAGCCTGTTACCAAAATTTTATTTTTATAATTGCCTATACCTATCTCACTAAACTGCCATTTCTTGTTTCCTTCAAGTCTATTACTGGTATAATACATAGGAAAAGAACACAAAAGTTTTTACTGCTGTTCTCATATTATCCATAAGTTATTTAAGAAAGGTAGGCATAAAGGACACAAATCAATTGAGTAAAGAACATGAACATACAACTTTAAAATCATCTACCCTTCTGACTTAATTCTCAAACACTTAAATTTCCAATTAACCATAACCTGACAGTAGTCCAGTGAAAATCATATAAGTGTAAAGAAGAGAAAGCAAGTTTAAAAAATAAAAAAGGTCAATGTTCTGCCTTTATAGGAAAAGAGCTGGGTATAGCGTACACTGTAATCCCAGTGCTCAGGAGGTTAAGGCTGGAGGATTGATTTAAGTTTGAGGCTAGTCTGGGCTACATAATGAGTTAAGGCAAACCCAGGACATGAAACAAAAACTGACTCCAAAAACAAAGTAAAACAAACACCACCCCTTCCCAAAAGAAGGGAATAAGTGACATACACAAAAAGACATTTTATAACATAAACAGCGATGTCAGAAAAGATACATTTAACTGAAACATACTTGAGAGTACATATATAATAGGCATGATATTTGCAGGAAGTGTAATAAACACAATTGCTATTACTAAACATAATCTTTGTCTACAATGAGAGTTCAACCTACAATCTGCAAGATGATGTAAAGATCAACAACGTAAGATTAATAGGCATGAATGAGGAAGGAGTCTATACAAATCATATAAAGAGAATACGGATAGAAGTAATAGGAGAAAACTTCCCAAATATTGGAAAACAATCTGACATTCAGGTAATCAAAGCATATGGAACTCCAAATAACATCAACCCAATTAAGACCACACCCAGGCATATAATAATCAAGATCCCAGAAATTCAGCACAAAAACAGTATACTAAAAGCCACTAGAGAAAAGAAACAGATCACATTTAAAGGAAAACTCGTCAGAATAATGGCAGATTTCTCCAAACAAAGCATCAAGTCAAGAAGAGCATGGAGCAAAGTACTTCAAGTCTTGCAAGAAAACAGATACCAACCCAGACTGATACACATATAAAACTCTCCTTCAAGTTCAATGGAGAAGTGAAATACTTCCAGGACAAAGAACAACTAAAGAATTTCATGATGACAAAACCAACCCTACACAGGCTACTAAAAGATATTCTAGAGAGGGATCAAAATGACCACAACTCCATGAAGGAGAATGGCAAGAACCCACCAAATGGGACATACAAACACAGGAAAAAAGGAAGTATACAAAAGTAGTCTTGAATTATTCTTTTGTACACAGCAACAAAGTTATTTCCATCAGCATATTCTACAAATGGACTTCTCCTATACTCTCTGGGTCATGATTTGGTCTGGTTCTACAGGGTGGATATCAGGGAAATAGAAGTAGTTCAGTCCCACAAGTGACACCTGGCCACCAGGTGTCACTTGTGGGACTGAACTTCTTCTAAGCATCATGGACACTATCCAATGTCCACCACATACTAGAACTTTGTGTGATATCCTATTCTGAAAACTATTAGAAGAGCTGGTCAGATATTTGCCATTCCAGTCTTCACGTGATTTCATTCTTAGTAATTCTTTAATATCATGAAAATTTTTTCTTAGTTGATATTTTTGTATATATTAATCTATTCAAAGACTATGTGAATACTTCGAATTGATCACAGATTGACACATATGATACCAACATTCTGGCCTCTTAGTTGGACTCGTGATTTAATATTAATTAATATTTAATTATTGTTCTCAATATTTTTAAATTTTTTTATAAGTTTAAATTTTGTTTTATGACTTATACTGTATCTTTGACTTATAATCTTCTTATAAGATATGGTATATTTTCTCTTATTACAAACTTTAAGAAGTATATTTCCATTTTCCATTCACTTGCTATTACTTCATCTTTTACACACACACACACACAAATATGTATACAACCTGAGATAATATTGATACTGTTATGTAGAAATCTTCAATTATCTTTTAAACGGGTTTGGCTTATATAATTATACTTTACACAGTCCTGCGTAACTACCATTTTGAGAGCTCTTTATTCTTTTTTTTTTTTTTTTTTTTTTTTTTTTTTGTCTTTTTGAGACAGGGTCTCACTATGCAGTTCAGGCTGGCCTTGAGCTCACTTTTGTAACCCAGGCTGGTCTTGAACTCACACCGATCCTCCTGCCTCAGCCTCCCAAGTGCTGGGATTACAGGCGTGCGCCGCCACGCCCGGCACGAGAGCTCTTTATTCTTTATCCAGGACCATACAGGAACTTCTCATGCCTTCTGAATTATGGTCTTCGTTACTTTATGTTACATCTGGAAGTATTAGAATATTTTGAGTTTGTATAAATGAAAATATTTTACTTTTAGCTTTCAAAGGTTTGCTAAGTATAAAATTCAATGAGGACAGTTTTTTTTCCTTTTAGTTCTTTGAATTAATTAGTCTAGCTTTTTACCCACTTTCTTTTTTTTTTTTTTTTGGCGGAACTGGGATTGAACTTTTTTTCTTTTTTTAAGGTGGAATAAGATGCTATTTAATTTTACTCCTCCATAGTTAATATTTTATGTATATCCTTTAATGATTTTTTCCATTATGATTTTGCAGTTTCATTTAATTATTTCTTGTGCAGAAGGTTCATTTTCACTGGAACTGTGGTGCTATGATTTCAACTAAATTTAGAAATTTTAAATCTTTAAATATTTATTGCCTACTTTCTTTGAGAATTCTAATTATATGAATATAAGTTTCCTGATTTTGGTACAGAGTCAACTATTATGTGACTAATCTGTAAATTCTTCCTTCATTTTTATTTTAGACAACTTTTATTGTTATATTCATTTAAGTTTGCAAATAATTTATTTACAATGTGCAATCTATTATTAATCTCATCTATGCATTAATTTCAGAAATATTTCTCTAAAATTCACTTTGTCTAAAATTTTTAATATGCTATATAATGATTTTCAATAAAGTAAATATAAAATGAAATTGTGCCGCTAAACAGATCATTAAAAATCCCTCCACAGGCTGGCAGTGTATAGTAGTGCTCAGAAAAGTAAATGAGATGGTTCTGCTTGCTAGGAGGGTGTAGTGGTTGATACAAACTGTGTCATTTTGAGAAGCTAAAAGCTTAACTAAATCAGCTCAGCAATTCCACACCTTAGGGGGTTGAGACCCTACCCTAGAGTGACTCATCACTTTAAGGATATAAAAGGGAATTGAGAAAGGCTCTGGAGCATTTCATTTCCTGGGAGAAGCTCTGGTCTTCAGTCAGCTTGGATATAGTCTCCTGGCTTCTGGTGTAGATCTTTGACCTCTGCTTTGGATCCTTCAGACTTCTAGTGTAGACTAGACCCATTGCCCTCATCAGCCTTCCATCACAGACCCATTGACCTCCTGATACAGACTTGCATGGAACACTGCAATGAGAATGAGACTATGGATTGCAACCTTCAGTCTCCAGTGTGCAGATGCCCTCTGCACGCTTCATTATCTGATTATCTGTGAATGTTGTAACCCAATCTTATAATTTCTTATAAAGATTGTACATCTGGTGTTGTATCTGTTCCACTAGTAAAACTTGACTGACACAGAATGAGTATCAGTCTCTTCTCTCCAGGCTCTCTAACTTTAGGTCACTGTTCCAGAGAAGGAGTGCCCTTGAGGAAACACTCCATGTAAATATACAGAAAAGAAATTCAGTGTATCACTGAACTATTTAACAGAAAAGAAAGTAACAGCTCCCACATAAGGAAAAGAGCACCTGCCAGCCAGCCAGGAGACCTGTCCGTGAGTACTCAGAGGTACTTATGTGGCACAGCTGGTCAACAACTGTCCTCTGTCCCCTCCAAAGTGGAATCTACCAAGTTTCATACATAAGTCCTTTTCCACTCTGCAAACACATATCAAGAGCAATTCCTCCAGTGATTATAAAGACTACCTTATAGTTTACACTTTTTATTCTGCTTTAATATTGGATCATTTTCATAATCAGGAATCTGGGATGTCTTTATTTTTTAATATTCTGGACAAGAACATACACCAATCAGCATCACCCAATACTAGACCCAGCACTAGAGCAGTTTTTGTTTTTGTTTCTGTGGTATTGGGGATTGAACTCATTGTCTCACACATGGCAGGCAATGAATCTCCAGAGTTTGAAATTTAAAAAAAGAAAGAAAGAAAGGAAAAAAAAAAAATTGGGCTCACCAGATAGCTCACTGCACTAAAGACCAGGGGCTGGATCTCTAGAGCATGCTGAGATGGTGACTAAGACTGGGTGTGGTGGTATGCATCTGTAATCGAAGGACTTGGGAGGCTGAAACCAGGAGGACCACTATGAGTCTGATCTGTGTAGTAAGACCCTCTACTAATATATAAATCAACCAACCAATCAATAATTTTTTTTGAGACAGAGCCTCCCTAAGTTGTCCAGCCTATCCTTGAACTTGCCATTTTCCTGATTCTCTTGATTAACTAGGATTGTAACTATGCACCATCATGGCTGGCTGAAAGTGTAAAGTATTTATGACAGAGGTGGTCTTCATCCACATATTTACATAAATGTTAAAATCATCAGCTTCTTGTTTGTAGGACTGGTAGGAATATGAATGGGGCATGAAATACCTAAAAGTACAGCAGTAAAATGAACTTCTGGCAAGGTTCCCCAGCAGCTGGACCAGACTCAAAACCTGAAGGGTGATTTGTAATGTAATCTTTGCTTATTTTAAGTTTCTATTATTATAGCAATTTTTTTTATATATAACTTTCTTTGTGCTGCTGTTAAACAGCTAATGAGCTACTGACTGGAAGCACCATGCTAATCACTTTACATACAGAATCTCAAAGTATTATGATTAGCATAATGGTTCCATTTTCACAGATAAGGAAACATTTTGCCCCAAGTTTCCCTGCTAAGTAAGTGTCAAGCCCACACTGCATCTATACTAGTCTAGCTCTAGACCTTTTATTCATTCTATGAAATTGCCTGTTTCTATCTCAATGTATTTTAAAAAGAAAAGTGCCACCCAAATGCACCATCTGGAAACAAGAGACAGAAATGAGACTGAGTGTAGTGACACACACCTATAATCCCAGCACTTGGGAGGCAGAGCCAGGAGGATCACTTTGAGGTGAAATATAGGTAGGTAGGTAGGCAGGTAGGTAGACAGATAGAGTTTGTCCCCCTTCTTGCCTTTGTGCTGAGCTAGTTTGCACTTGCAACAACCCTTTCAACGCCTATTCATATAATTGCCCAGAAACTTCTTATCAAATCCAACGCACAGGTTCCACCTTAAGTATGATGCAAAAGAAAAAAGAATGAAAGCCTATGGTTTCATTAGTCATATATTTATTTAACCATCATTCAACATCCAGTGGATCTACAAAAATCTGTGTATGGGTTCTGACTAGACTACGTACTTGATATAGGCTTTTTTGTAACCTTTATTCTGAGTAATCTATAAATCTTAGGTTTATGTTGGTTACTCTAACTTACACACCTCAAGGAACATCACAGAAATGCTTTTATGAATAGCCTAAGCCAAATGAAGTCACAATAAGAACAATGAATGAGAGTTTGTTACAAGTTCTATTTCTGAAACCTGAAGTATATTTTTAATACTTTTTCATAGCTCACAGGGGATGAGCCTTATTATCAAATCTGTGTGACCCTGAACAGGACTGGTGAGCTTCAGATAAGTTTCCTTTAGTTTCACAGTTGGCACCAGTTCTGTCAATAGACATCATAAATGAGCCCTTACTGATCCCAGAATGTATGTTGCAAGAACATAGCAAACAGACTGAGATGACACCTATGAGACTGAGATTCTAAACAAAGTTAGAAACCTACAACAAAGTTTCATCAAGAATTGTCCTGTTGCATGGCGTGGTGGCACATGCCTATAATCCCAGCACTTGCAAGGCTGGGGCAAGAGGACTGATGTGAGTTCAAGACCAGACTGGGCTACAAAAGTGAGCTCAAGGCCAGCCTGAACTGCATAGTGAGAACCTGTCTCCAAAAGAAAAAAAAAGGAACTGTCCTCTCTAGACTGACTGCGTGAGGATTAGGGCAAGAGAGGCCGGCAAACCACATTTGTTTCTTTTTCCATAGGTCTTACTCTGCCATAATAATGTCTGGCACTTTAGTGATCAAGTTTATCTTGAAGTTCACTGATAATTAGAAGATCTCTTGGGTAAGCACATCATGGCAGAAGCTTAACAACAGCCATTCTGAAAAACAGAGGTCAGATTGAGAGACCATCTTGGTTGAAAAGGAATACGGCCTATGTAGTTGAGATTTGCATGCAAGAGAGACCCAGATGTGGCCCACAGGATGTCCTCAGAAGTCATCTGCATTCAGAAAGCTGAAGGTGTAAGTTATAAGAGGAAAGAAAGGGGGACCAGGGCGATAGCGCAGTAGAATAAATGTTAGCCTGGCAAGCACAGGGTCCTGAGTTCAATCCCTGGTACAGAGAGAGTGTGTGTGTATGAGAGAGAGAGAGAGAGAGAGAGAGAGAGAGAGAGAGAGAGAGAGAGAGTTAGAAAGCATATTGTTATATGTATCTTTAAGGCAGATGTTTTAATATGTTCACTCCTTTACTTCCCTACACCAAAAACTAGCCATGAAGGACAATTTTCCTCCTCTATTAATATGATTTATATACTTCAGACACTGATGATTACTATAGCAAATAAACCTAGAAAATACTAACAATCAGAACATCTTGCACCCAAAAGACATCTCAGCAGCTCTATCCTCATACTCAAGGCCAAATTCTATGACCATCTGTTTACAAGTTCAGTCCAACAAACTCTCCTGAGCAAGGCATTTCTGCTTCTTCTGGTGCCCCAGGACAATATAATCCCTGTTAGTCTTAATTCAAATATAGCCTGGTCCTAATTGCCTTTTGTTCCATTACTTTTGACTCAAGCCTATCTGCCACCCTTCCATGCTGAGATTCTATATTCCATTATATTTTTCTTTTTGTCCACATATGTAATTACCAGCAAGTGAGGATATCTTTAAGGTCATTTTCTTATCTTTGAAATGGAAATAATGTCCTCTAGACTCAGTGTTGTGTAATCTTATATGTGTTAAGAAATGTACTATACAGAGCATATATTCATTATAGCTGAATAACTGAATGTTGCTTTGTTGTTTTCAAAGTTTGTGCCTGGCCTTCTGCACATTCTCATTTGATATGTCAAAGGTTGTGCTCCAAGGTACAAATCCAAAACAATGACAATGCAAACTATTGACAGTAATTCACTAGATCTTAGCTGTGAGTTTTCTTATCTTCATTCAACAAGTAAAACAGGTACCTCAGAAGGACCCGGAAGGATGGCCTTCAAGATGTGTGCTGGTGGTGATTACTCATAAGGAAGCAACTACACTATTAGTTTCGGGATGCCTTCCTCTCTCGGTGACTCAGTCTCCAGTGTCTCTGTCCTGGGAGTATGTGGTCTGTGTGCTGGGTTCAGAAATACTTACAAGACCCTTGTTGCTAAGCTACTAGTTGTCCTTTCTGTAAAGCCTAACATTAAATATGCACCATGGAAAAAGCTAAGCAAAACAAAAACCTAAGTCTTTTTTTTTTTTTTTTTTAAATGGTCGGCTCAGCCTGCCCTGGGGGTGGGGCAGGCGCAGCATGTGGTGCCTGGGATTGAACTGCAGTCCCTGGGGTTCCCTAAGCTTTCCTAATGAGGTGCTTTGGACTGCTGAGCAATTTCACTGGCCCAAAAAAAACCTAAGTCTTAACAAATGGTTTTCTTGGGTAATTCTATTTAAATTAACCACAAACTTATGTACAAGGATTTAACACTAGTAAACAACAATAAATCATAGTAAAAAATAAAAATTTGATTTAATAGTTTTCCCACAAATACATATTCCAAACAAAAGAAAAATAACATTTTTCTATAATTCAAAAAAAAAAATTCTTTAACTTCAGGAGTTAAAGAAAATTCAAAGAAATTTGAAATTCACAGTGGTTTGAAATAAAGTAGCTCCACCTGAAGATGATTCATAATTAACATAGAAGTGTTTTCTGTTGCTTTTCTGACTAAGATGGTTTAATACTGTTTTCTTCCTTAGAAAATATGACTGATCTGACCAAGTGGCATATATACTTTTAATATCTATTATGTAGCACATCAGTCTCACATCTTTGAAAATAACATCAAAAAGATAATGTCAAAAGGTCATTCTGAGGCTCTAGCACAAATAAATAGAGGAGAAAAGAAATTGGCAACATAACATCAGACGGTATCTAACAGTCTCGCCAAGACCTGCATACACAACACCTGGAATATAATAACAATGAAAAGTAAAGAAAATCTCTGGGAATTAGGAAAGAGCTAAAAGGAAAACCAGAAATCAGGGGGCTGGGGAGATAGCTCCATGGCACAAGTGTCTGCCTGGCAAGGTTGTGAGTTTGAATCCTGGTCCAACCAAAAAAAAAAAAAAAAAGGAAAAAGAAAGAAAGCCAGAAGTCATAGGGAAACTGAAGGCAACTCAGATACTTTAAAAGTGGGAAGTAGCCTGGAACCTTAACCCCAGCTCCTTGGGAGGAGTACCTGTCTTTGCACATACAAGATAAGCCCAGAAGGGATTGGCAGCCCAAGGAGAAACAATGGACCAGTGCTAGCTGCCCCAAAGCCCAACCATTATCATGAAATGAAAAAACAGTGTGGGACTTTACTCTGAAAACAATCCCTTCTCCTCGATTTGAAGAAATGCACTGTAGTTCTTATTATACTTGAGAGTGATTAATCAGGAGTCATTTGGGGAAGGGATTAATTACAATTCAGCTATTCTTTAGAATCACAAACTCAGAACAACTAAGTATATTTCAGGCTTTCTGAGGTTATCCTACCACTGGCTTCTTGGGAGAAGGCCAACAAAAGGCTGTTACAGAAAGAATCCAGATTAGACACAGGTATCTTGGGCAGCCACGGTTTACAATGCAGTCATGGCCAAGTCCAAGAACCACACCACGCACAACCAGTGCCCAAAATGGCATAGAAATGGCATCAAGAAACCTCAATCACAAAGGTATGAATCTCTGAATGGAGTAAATCCCAAGTTTCTTAGGAACTTGCCAAGAAGCACAGCACGAAGGTCTTCCAGAACATGCAAACAATGCCAAGGCCATGAGTGCATGTGCCAAGGCTATCAAGGCCCTTGTCAGCCCAAAGAGTTCAAGGCCTTGGGAGTAGACCACAGGCTTGCTCACCTTGCCTATATTGCCCACCCCAAGCTTGGAAAGCATATCTATACCTGCAGTGCCAAGAGTCACAAGCCTTACAAGCCAAACGCCTAGGCTCAAGCCAAGGCCCAGGCTCTAGCTTCTGCTCCAGCCTAGGGTCCCAAAGGTGCGCAAGTCCCCGTACAGGCTCCACACTAAAAGCCTCTTATCTGCTGATGTGAAAACATAGGGGCTGATGTGACCCCTGGGGTGCTATCTACGGGGGGCTGGTGTCCTCTGGTGCTCTTTGTACAAATAAAGCTAAGGTACAAAAAGAAAAAAAGAAAAAAAGGAAAGAAAGAAGCACCTTGAAAGCCGGGCGTGGTGGCGCACGCCTGTAATCCCAGCACTTGGGAGGCTGAGGCAGGAGGATCGATGTGAGTTCTAGACCAGCCTGGGCTACAAAAGTGAGCTCAAGACCAGCCTGTACTGCATAGTGAGACCCTGTCTCAAAAAGACAAAAAAAAAAAAAAGAAGCACCTTGAGTTTAAGCTCAGGCCAGGAAGGACATAGGGGTTTCATCCTCTGTAACAAGAAGTGAAGCAGGTTATATGTGGTTTTCAGAAGGGGCTGGGTCTGAAGTGCCCGTGTCAAGTCCACCAGATTGCATGAATGACCCTCCCAATATCAACCTCTGCCTACATACATGTAGAACTCAGTATTTTTCTGCTTTCTTTATTTGCCCAAACAATCAGAGATACACCTTGGCTTGGATGGCTGCCATAGCCTGGAGTGTATGGACTAAGGGGCCTCTGGAGTGGAGAGGGACACCCCATAAATCCACAGGAAGAGGAAGCAATGACTTGGTGTGTACCAAGAGATATGAAAACTGGGAGTGGTTAGAATGAAAACAGGCTCAGGGCAGATACCATGGACTGACCATACGCAGCAGGACAATTGGGGTATAACTCAGCATTCACATACAAAAAAGTGAGCATAGAAATAAAATAGGACTTAGCAGTGACTTGTTATCCCTCTTCCATATCTAGTGGTTTCCAATGTTGCAGGTCCTGGAAAGAACAACTCATGCTACACATGAAAAACTTTTTGGATTCTGTACCATTTTTCTGCTGTTTTTTTTTTTTTTTTTTTTTTTGGGGGGGGGGGGTTTTTTTTTTTTTTTTTTTTTTTTTTTTTTTTTTTTTTGGGGGGTTGTGTGTTCTTTTTTTCTTTTATTTTTTTCACTTTATTTTTTTGGGGGGTTTCTACTTTATTTGTTCTTTTCTACTACTTTTATCTAATTCTACTAATTTTTGTTACTCTTTAATTGGATCCCATATCTCACTTTTGTCTCTCCCTCATCTTTCTTTTCTTTATTTTTCAAATTTACTGCTTACAACTTCCAATTTTCATTAGCACCTAGTAAGTTTCATTATTTCCAGATATTTAAGTGACTCTATGCTATTACTATTGAATTTTTTAAATTTTTTTCCATTGCTAACAATGGCATAATTATTGTACTTAGTAGATATTTACTGGGTGCCAACATTTGAGTTGTCTTTTTTTTTTTTTTTTTTT
>PVJA010026549.1:0-29528 GCA_004027025.1 Myocastor coypus
AAAAAAAAATTACATAGACCTCTATCATTCAAGACTAAGAGCCTTTTGTCTTTTTGAGACAGAGTCTCAATTTGCACTTCAGGCTGACCTTGAACTCACTTTGGTAGCCCAAGATGGTCTCGAACTCACATTGATCCTCCTGTCTCAGCTTCCCAAGTGCTAGGATTACAGGCATGAGCCACCACACCCGGCTCTGAAGTTGCCTTTAGAAAATCCAAGCTGATTACTGAAGATGTTCAGGGCAAAAACTGCCTGACTAACTTCCCTGGCATGGATCTCACCCAGACAAAAAGACCATGATTGAAGTTCATGTTCATGTCAAGATGGTTATTTGTGTCATTTGTTCTGGGTAGGCTTTACTAAAAAATGCAACAATCTTATACTCAGCACCAACAGGTCTGCCAGATCCAGAAGATGATAGAAATCAAGACAAATGACTTGAAGAAAGTGATCAATAAAGTGATCCCAGACAGCACTGTGAGAGACATTGCAAAGGCTAGCCATTCAATCTACCTTCTTCATTATCAGAAAAGTAAAAATGCTGTAGAAGCTCAAGTTTGAATTGGGAAAACTCATGGAGTTTCATGGTGAAAGTAGCTCTGGAAAGGCTACTGGAGATGAGACTGGAGCTAAAGTTGAACAAGCTGATGGATATGAACCACCAGTCCAGGAGTCTGTTTAAGATCCATATTTTTAATAGTGATAAAGTTCTATTTGTGGGGGAAAAAATAGTGACCCATGCATAGCTGCCCTACAGGAGTCTTAGCATTCATTCTTGCATATCCAACATGCTTTTGTTTTAGGCTCAAGAATTTTCCTGTGGCTTTATTGTGAACATATAGATATTTCTCTTTATATCTGGTATATGTGATGCATTAAAGGATGAAGTATGTGGTTGATTAGATTTTAAAGAAATTTTATATTAAAAATGAAACCTACATGTACATGTCTGTGATAGCATCTCATTGTGTTGTTCAGACTGAACTTTAATTTACTATGCAGTTACTTAAACATTTTTACATTTGATTAATACATAATCATTGTACAGATTTGTGAGGTACAGTGTATTACTCTAACACATTTCCCTATCATTACTTTGTATTTGGAACTTTTAAGCTTCTCTTCTAGTTATTCATAGAACTCATAATATGTTATGGTGGTCACTCCAATCTGTTATAGGTATCTCTTTGGAATGTTGACTCCATTTACTTTAGATATATAATCAAAAAAAAAGAATAATTTTATATCTATTCTTTGTTTTTGAGGGATTTTCAAAGTATTTTCCATAATAGCAATACCAATTTATATTCCCACCAGTAGTCTATAAAAATTCTCTTTTCTTGCTATTCTAAAAAAATAAAATAACCAATATTTCCTTTGTTTTGTTTTGGAAGCCATTTTGGGATAGTTGATAAATCATTATTTTATTAATTGATTACACTTGATTAATACATTATCATTTCTCAGACCATTGCACTTTTTGTACATGTTCTGAAATAATGCACTATACCTCACAAATCTGTATGACTGTATTAAGGAAGTGTAATCAATTAATAAAACAATGGCTACCTCAGAATAGCTGTCTAATGCTTTTTAGATTTCAGATACATAAAAAATATTAAAATGTTGCCATATTAATGGATTACCATGTGATGTTTCAGTAGATGTAGTTGTGTCATGTTTCAGATAAACCATATCTTTCCTTGAACAATGGTGTGTGTGTGTGTGTGTGTGTGTGTGTGTGTGTGTGTGTTGCTGGACTTGAACTTAGAGCTTTGAATAAGCTAAGTAAATGATCTACCCCTGAGCTACATCCCCAGCCCAGAACATTTCTTTATGATAAAAACATTTAGAATATTTAGTTCAAGGCAATATATAGGTTAAAACCATATATTAATTTAAATACTTTCTGCATATTTTTTGGCTATCATATTTTTCTAAGTACATATTACCTTAATATATTTTGAAGAAAATCAGTCAAATGTTTGTGAAGCAGTTTAAGTCACAGCTAAAATCTAGAATAAGAATTACTCATACTACCTCACTAACTTATAAAAAAAAATGCAGATAAAAGTAATGGCTATGCCTATACATACTAGTACTTAGTAAAGGGTGCAAGCAGTAGTCATTGTCATCATTGAATTGTATATGTGTACTTGGGGGGAAAGATAATTATATTCCACACCATACACCCTTAAATTTAAAGTGGCTTCATGTGAAGCTGGAGTTAATTTCAAATTAATCTAAGTGCTTCTCACACTGTATATTCATACATAGGAACATAATATACAGTTATGACTTAACCTGCACAGATCATTGCAGATTACCAAAGCACTTCCATTGTTTCCTTTTTCCCAAGCATGTCATTGCTGAAGTTCCATGGCTTTCTTTTTCTCTCTTTTCTAAATTGACTTTTAAAATTGAACTCGCTTTTTTCTTATTTGAGGGCCATTTTTAATGATTAAAAGTTTGTCAATTCAAAAGGAACTGTATACAGTGAGTGAAACAGCTGGTAGGAGTCTCAGGCACTGAATACTTGGCCACTTCCTAAAGTGACTCGCTATATAGATTTGCCAGAATTGATTCAACTAACATTTGTATTTCATCTCAGACCATCCCTTTTGGGATGTAGGTGCACACCATTGCTTCTGAAATGCAGCTTGAGAGAAATAGATTATCTCTCTCCTCTCCAGTACCCTATTTGGTGTTTAATAGTGATGAATAAGGGATTATTTCATTTTACTAATGCTTTGTGTGATAACGTTTGTTGAAACTTATGTGTGGTGACAGCAGTATTTGATAGATTTTTCAGATCATTTTTATTCCTAGGACAACACCTATATCAAAAATATATTTTATTGTTTAAAGAATGTTTTAATTATTTATATTCGCATTCTTGAATTTCAGCCCGTGTAAACTTTTCTCTTTCTAAGACAGACTTTTTTTTTGTAATTGTCAGTTTCATGCTAATGCCCCCAAGCTCCAGGGATCTTTATAGATAGTTTCTTGGAAATCTGCAGTTGTCTGAGGTGAACATAAAGTTTTAAAGAAGGTAAATGGGCAGTACTTTTGTTCTTTGATTTCTGTCTTTTTTGAGTAGTTTTTGATTCATCTTCTGTGTTTGTCTCAGTTATTATTTACATTCTTATAAAATATTCATTGATCCATGGTTTGCATAGATTGTACTCTTGTCGCTAAAGAATAAACATAATACTGTGATCTTTGTTTATTATAATTCTCTTTTATTTTGAAGAATAACCAAAATCAAGGAAAACAAAAACAAATACAGAAACAGGTGAACATACAATACATATATTACAGATTTTCCAAACAATGAATATGTTATCTATTTTCATCATCAAATCTTTCACTCAGAGTAACAGATACAGTTATGCAAGATGGGACATATGATTGGATATTACCACATGGTTTAAGAAATCTTAAATTTTTGTTCTTGTCTTTTTCTTTCATTATCTTGATTACCTCTTTCTAAAAAAAAATTACTTTAAAGAAAGTATAATAACTGACATGACATTAGATTTTTTTCATTAAATTTCTGGCTGTTGCATCACATCTGCTTGAGCTGTGTTTATATATTTACATACCAACAAAAGACAAAGCTTCTTGTAGAGGAAAACAAGCTTTTCAGGTGAAAAGTGTAATTTTAAAGTAAATATTGTGTCAAAGAGTAATGGAGGACTGAGGAGATAGTTTGGTAGTCTAAGTGCCTGCCTAGAAAAGCGCAAGGACCTAAGTTCAACCCCCAGTACTGCATGCTATGCCATCCGGTGCGTAGCTGACCACTGAAACGAGGTGTGGTAGTGCATACCTGTAATCCCTGCACTGGGGAGGCTGAAACAGGAGGATTACTATGAGTCTGAGCTGTGGAGAAAGATCCCATACCTACCTACAAAAGAAAGAAAGAAAGAAAGAAAGAAAATAAAGGCAGAAGAATAAAGAATAATGGAGAAGTATTGCTGTATTAAGTAAATCTGTCCTGCAAAAGGATCTTATCAAGATAACCTTAAAATAGACCTACATGAAGTAAGAGCTTGAGTAACAGAGAGAGATTGGGCTGGTGAGAGTTTCAAGCAGAAATAGCAGCAGCAAATGTTAAAACCTATAGCAGGAAGCCTCCAAGCCTGTCCAGGATGTACAGATTACTATACCTGGAGCAGAGGGAGCAAAGAGAAGAGGAGGGAAAGCCTGAGCAGTGTCAGAGCTTTCAAGGATGGCTGTGATCAGCAGAGAGAAGTGGTGTGGTGCATGGCTGGCAAAGATCACTTTGGCTGTGTGTGGGCCACACCCACAGTGTGGAAATTAGTGATTTTAAGCTTTCTGGATGATCACCGCCTCAGGCCCAGCAGCAAAAAAAGTGGTATACAGCATTACTAAAATGCATTTTATGTTTTAACTTGCTTGATAATATTCTCCTCTGGCTCCACAGAGTATCCTTTTAGCCCACCTAGTAAAGGAGAACTGTTGTGCTAACTTGAAAGGATTCTTACCAACTTGTTGGCCAAGAAATGGGGCCAAAGTGACATTGAACATCATTATAGACTGAAGACTAAGGTTATCTTTTCTCCATACCCAGCTTTACTCTGAGAACCCAAATTTTAGAGGAGCTTAAGACTTTCCTGTGAGACTAGGTCAAGATTAGAAGAGCACTAAAACTATTAGGGACTCTCCTTTACCTTCAAGAGTCTGAGCAAGTAATGCATTGTCCACCATCCTTGATCTTGACAGCTCCCAAAAGCAGAGTTGGTTTCAGAGGAGGGTAGTCTCAGGTAGGAGTCCCTGGAGGCCTCCACAGTGAGTGATCCTTGTGAGGTTACTGTGGGGCAACCATAGACTTCTGCGAAGAGATTCAAGAATAAGGAATTAAATAAGATACCCTAAAATAAAATAAAATGCCATAAGCTCTGCACTGTGCAAAATTATTTCAGATGTTGTTTAGAAGTATTAGTCTACTATCAGACTGCAAAGAATGAAAAGTGCAGACCTGTAATATATGGTCCTTTCATGCAGACTAAAATTTATACCAAGGATAGATTTGATCTATTTTTTCCTCCCATAAGTATTGGTATTTTTACACGGGATGAATCAGATATTGGTCATAAGAACCTTCAAAAAGCTTTTCATATTGATGATAGCAACATGCAACACTAAAATTATGCTTGGAATGCCTGTCATTCTGGTCTTTTAGATGTGTACTGCTTCTAATGTAAACTCAGTTACTGCTACACTCTCTCTCAAGTAAATGATTGTTTAACAAAAAAAGCAAAAAAGTATTAATTGAGAGTAAAAGACTAGGCAAAATGCCATAGGTTTGACAGGCTACAATTTTGCACATCCTAGTATTTCTAAATATCTGCATAAAAATGTGTAACTGCTTTTATCACATTCTATAGAGATTTATTAGAATATCAATGATCGATAGAAAATACCAATTTGAAGCTAAGTCTAAGATGTTTGATATGCAGAAAGACAGTGATGTTAAGTTCAATTACCTATGTTATAGAGTAATAGTATCACAAAGCTTCTCCGCTGGAGGGTTGAGAATGTAAGTTTACAGACCAAAAATTGGGAAAAAATAAGAGCTATGAAGATAGTCAACATTTTGGCCCTAGCCCTTCAAGGTCAGTGAGGACTCAGGACATAAGAGAACCTGTGCTGTAATATCCTATAACTCAGAGGTGTCCCAAATTTTCTGGTCAAGGAGATTATGAGACCTCAGAGGAAAAGGATAAATGAAGTATAGTGTGTCTAAGGAGAGTCACCAAGAGAAAAAACATTCTCTCAGGCTTTCACAGAAAGCAAACTGGTCAAGCAATGGCTGTGACTTGTCCTGATGGCTGACACTGACAACAGTTCTGCAAAGCACTGTACATGGTTCCAAAGTTAATTCTGAGGGAATTTGACCTTGGAAGATACAAAAGATAAATGTTTTGTTATACAGGTCTTGCTTTAACTTGCCCTTGATCACCCAACAGAAAAGCTTAATTACAAGGCATAAAACACAGAGCTAGATTACTATGATGAGCTGTAAGAGGCTTAAATCAACAGCCTCCAACAGTGCCAGTTTCACCGGTAACCCAATGCAATTATGGAATGTTGGACTATGTGTACAACTACTTCCTCTCAATTCAAAGAGAAGAATTTTTTTCTTTCCTTACCATATCAATTAGAAAATTTATCATGTCTACACCCTGTGCTCTGTATAACTACTGTGAGGACAACAGTATGCAATGTGTCAATTATTGTGAATGTACTACTAACGTGTTTTGAAGCTACATATTGTTATTTCTTATTAAACATAATAAAAAAGAGCTAGAGACATTTCTGCAAACAGTTAAAAAAAGTATTGATGTTTGTAGATAATATAGAGAAGAAAGTAGCTATGTAGAGCATACAAAATGGGCAGTGTGGCAAGGACTCATTAGGTTCTAGTAGTGAAAACTTTATCAAGAAAAAGTATTTTACCACTGTTTTGATTTGAAAAGGTTTATTTTGAAGATGATTTTATTCCATTTTCTTCAGTATTTAGAAGATTTTAGTGGTGTAGCTGTGAAATCTGTGCAAATAAAAGAAAACACCACTGCAAATTTTATTTCCCTGTGGTCATTAACCTTTATACAAATAGTATTTGTTTAAATATTTGCTAGATGCTAGATTCTATGTTATTCTCATAGTATATAAATCACATGTGGGTATTTGTGTATGGAGGCAAATATCAGTACTGATGTAGCTGTAGATACAGTACTATAAAATACTTAGGCCACTGTAATTATGAAATAATGAAATAGTACAAGAAAAGCTCTTCTAAATCATTTTCATTTTCAACTGTGAGGTTGTTAGATTTTGAATGTTGATTTCCTCCTGCTACCCTGGAGTAGTATAGTAATTCTGACAGGGAAAGCTTTGTGAAACTAACTTACTTTCAAAACTTAATAGTGAGAAATATGTTTTAGGAACTTTCTATTCCTTTCCTTCCCTTAGTTTATAATACCTGTAGGATAATTCCTCTCCTCATATAGCAGAACCTTGCAGGACATTCTGTAGTAGCCACCATCAAACTGAAAACAAAGACTGACCTCTCACCAATGGGAAGGGACTTGGTCATTGGACAAAGCTTACAGATTGGAAAAAAAAAAAAATTTAATCCATTACTTGATAATCAAAAGTTTTTAAGTGTAATAGTTTCTTTTCTAGATTTATAAAATGTGTATGCAGGTGTTAATGTCTACAGTTGCCAGAATAACCCTACATGTTGTCCCTCATCACACATTCAAGCATCTTTTGCATCTCAGCCTCTTACCCTAGAATTTCAGAATTTTGTCTCATGCCCTAATATTTTTGTACTGTACCATAAGAAAGCATTAGAGAAGTCACTTTTTTTTCTGTCATGTTTTACTTTATCCTTCTCCCTTAAAAACCAAAACCAGAAAGGTTTGTTTGGCCATATAGAGCCAGAGATGAAAACAACAAGTAAAATATCCAAGAACTGATGCAAAATCTTCACAAATATTTGGGGCAGGCCATGTATTCAATTGCACAATTCACACTGAGACCGTAGGACAAGGAAACAGGGAGTGTACTTAAAATTCTCTGTAAATATAAAATCCTACCTGATTTATACTACTAATAATTTTTCTTCAGACTCCCATTATATGAACATGAAATCAGTATGAAAAAGCATAGATCAGAAATTCAAATAATCTAGCCACGAAAACTAATCTAAAGAAAATAAAAATAAAGACAGATCAATTTTTTATGCCTTGAAAGCATCCTCCCTAAGTTCTGTGTTTATGCAGTGCAAAATAAGTGCCAAAGTGCTTATTCATTACTGCCTATAGTCTGGGTCATCAATTTATAAAAAGCGGTATTTGTGGGAAAAATTTAGAGAATTTACAAGAAAATTTTTCTGATGGATAGTTCGCTAATGTTACTTTAAATTAGACAATATTTATATAGACCTTTGTAATCATTCTGTTAGGAGGAAGTATATTTCACTAATATATTAATAAGCTATAAGAACATAATTAAATTTATTGCCACAAAACTATTTTCATATTTAATTTTTTTTATGCTTAACTCTGCTGTTCAAGAGATTTAAGGTGAAATTTTGAATTGTTTTCTACTGAAGGTAATTATTAACATATCTAATGTTTTACATTGATCCCTTAGTCGATTTTTTAAAATTGCTGAAAATGAGATATTTTTGAAGTTTTCATATATTTATTTAGAAATACATGTGAGACCTAGCTTTTGTCTCTGAAGTGTGTACCATCCACTTCCATGTGCAGATCATCTCAACCATTTGTTTTTGTTTTTGTTGTGAAATGTTCGATTCAGGTTCTACATGGTCAGCTATTATGAGCGGAGTCACAGAATAGCAGTTGGAGCGCGCCATGGTTCAGTGGCCCTGTACGACATCCGGACTGGAAAATGTCAGGTAAATAAATCATCGTGCCTTCTTCTCCATAAAGTGTGGAAGTTATTGAAAGGAGAGGGAGACTAGCACTTCACCAGTTGACGTGCTGAGCTGCTGGAACATTATGGATAATGCTAAAGGGATCAATAGTTTAATGAAGGACTCAGAGAATATAGAGCCCCACTGTCTTTATTCACTGAGACTGAAGGGCTGCCAGAGGCGTTCACAGTAGAGCCCAGAGTGAACTGGCATCACTCTCAAAGGCCTCTGCAGTGTATCTTTTGTTTTTTAATAACAAAATTTTCTAGTTTTTTAATTTTTGCCATGTGTTTTCTGAAAAAAAAATTGATGATGCATTGTTCTGATGTAATAGTTGAACGAAAATTAAATTTCTGTCTGTGTAAATAATTTACTTAGATGATACCTGGTTCTCAATAGAATTCATAAAAAGAAGAAACCATAATGATATTAAATACAGCACTATTAAAAAGTAATTTAATGTTTTTTCAAATAATATATTATTATTTTTACCTTTCTAATACCTTATTAGTTCTTAAAAATTTGTGTTGGTTTTAATCTTGATCACCTGATTCTCAAAGTATACTTGTTGAATAGATAGGGCAACTATCTACTACTTTAGATACGGAAGAATTATAGCTCAGACCTTTAAATCACCTTATACCAGAGTTACACTATTGGCTAATGGCAAAACCAGGGCTAGACTCCATCATAATTATGGTAAAATTATGGTGTTCATTATATAGTGTCAAGTCATAGCATTTTAATTTTTATTAATGGGGGTATGTTCAGCTACATTGTAGTATTAGCAGCTTGGAGAAGGGTTATGAAAGAATACATAATAGTGGTGAAAATTTTAGTTTGCCTCTTAAATTTAATGAATTATTAAGTAATCTTTCAAAAACTTTCCTGGAAGTTTTATACAACATAGTTCTAAAAGATGGTCTAAAAAAAATGGGCAAAGTAAGAAAATGTAATGGATGAGATACAGTTGCCACCATCAGAGATGGGAGCTTTGGGAACCCTTCGAAAGACGAGTAAGAGAACAAGAGTTACACACTCAAGAGAAAGTATCTGAGTGTGTAAGTACTTATACACTAAAGTCTGGTGTTCTTTCCATTTTGACTTCTAAGAAGTTCTGCTAATTATCTTGGAAACATGAAGTAGTAGTACCTGGAATTCCTGTTTCTTTTCAGTGAAGTTACTTGAAATGTGTTTACCAAAGGCAATCTTTCTTTAAGGAATTTATAATGCAATTCATATTCCACTTTATTTTTTATACACCATTTTACTATACTCAGATATCTCACGTCCTTTTGAATTTTTTTCTACCTCATCTTCCTAATTTTGGTACCCAGAATTATCACCAGTGTTGTAGAGATAAATTTCCTTCACCTTCCAGTTCTCTGTGAAAATGAAACTTAAAATTTTCCTTTCCACATTCAGAGCATGAAAAAAAAAAAGCTGAACTCCAAAAATTAATGTAAACTACTCTTTCTAGTTATTATTCTTGTCCAGCAACAATGAAATCTTAACAGAGACTCTTAATTATTTTATTGGTGTCAAAATGTGTTAAATAATGAGCTGACAAAAGCTGTAAGTATAGATATCATATTTAGAAAGTATGGTTTAGTGGATAAATCAAAGGATCATTTGAACTAGGATGAAGTAAAGCATTTCTTGAGGAATGTATTGGAACCAATTGCAGAAAATGGAAAAGTTTTTCTAGCGTGAGCAAGAACAGTAGTGATATGTCATAGACATACAAAAAGAACAAATAATGAGAAAATATATGGCTCTAAGAGGGTCCTAGTTGAGTGGAAAAATGAGGTGTAACCACCTAGATGCAGGAGGAGAAGAATTCACTATGGAAGTATAGAGGATGTCAGAGAATGTGAGGGGACCTAAAGGGGACAGTCCAAGGCCCATAGAGTCACAGAACCCATACTGAAGGGGTTGAAGGGTCAGGTATATGGATGTGTCCCCTATTGTTGCTATTTTGAATAAAAATAAAACAAAATTTAAGTCCCTTTCTCTTACCCTTTGGTAGTAGCTTCTACTATCTTTTAAAAAATAAATTCTTTGTCCATGTTCTCTAATTAGACTAGTAAATTTTGCAAAGCTGTAGCACCCATATGGCTTATCTGAGACATGAATGTTTACTAATATAAATGATTGGCAAACTGTAACCCAAATCAGGCCTTTTTCTAGTTTATTGGTTTTTTTGTTTTGTTTTGTTTTGTTTTTTGGCGGGACCAGGGATCTAACTCAGAACCTTGCACTTGCCAGGCAGGCACTTGTGCCACTGAGCTATTTCCCCAGCCCTCTGTGTTTCTAGTTTTAATATATAAAGTGTTATTAGACCAAGCCACATTCATTCAGTTACATATTGTCTACTACAGTGGCAAAAGTGAGTAGTTTGTGTGGAGCAGTAGATCACCATTTATTACCTGCAAGGCTAAAAGATTTAATATGTATATTTAGTGACCCCTGACTAAGATAACTACAGAGAAAAAGTTAGCTAATTTAAAAGCAATTTAAAGCATCATAGTGTAATATGATGTTTAAGAATAATAACAGAGGAGTGCAGCCTTGAGTTAAAGATGATAAGGCAAACTTTGTTCAAGAGAGATGGACCTTTGTGATAGCCATAGGGCCCAATGCAGTAGTCTCAAGGGCTAAGAAAGATTGAGCTCAATTCTGACTTCCCCAGGATCAAGTGGGGACTTCTAACCCTGAACCCAGGTAGGGTCTGCAGATAGAAAAATCACTGAGGAAGCATCAGGGCTGTGGGTTTTCTGGTGAAACACATTTGTTGCTCAAGGTAGAGCAGGGTGATGAGAAAGGAAGGGTGAGGAATTTGCTCTTAATGGACTTTGCAGGATTCCTGCTCAAACTGAATGCAGCAGGACAGAGGGAAGCCCAAGGTCAGGCCTTGTCAGGTAGTGGAAGCCTCCCCTAGATTTGGGCCAGAAGCAAATTAGACAGTGTATGTAAAATTCTGAGCACAATAATGCTTCAGGTTAATATTCAGTAAATGTTGACTATTATTATATTAAAATAAACTTCTAAATACAATACATTACAATTAAATTACACTAATGTTAGGGAATTTCAAAGATAAATTGAGGTGTTTGTGGACCCTGGGGCTAAGAGCTCATTCTTGTCAATGGGGAGCACTTTGGTAGAAAGTTGAAGGGACCCTGCCTGAGGCCATGTGCACACTTCTTTCCTAAGGCAGTCTCCCCCCACTGCCTCTTCTGACTGCGGAGATCAGAGACTCCCAGCACATAAAATCCTTCTGTGCTGCTAACTTTGGTTTGTACTTGGCACCTGTCAAGCAATTTAGGGAAACCTGACTTGAATTTCGCTCAGTTAAAAAAAAAAAAAAAAAAATCTAACTCCCTATGTTTAACTTTTGTTGACGTGCAGTGCTCTTACTAAGCTGGCAAATTGGAACCCATGAATCCCTTAGAGAATTCTATATTTTTGTGTTTGGTTAAGTCAACAATGAAAATCTCTCCTTTAGCAGTATTTGCCTTGGGTTTGGCAGACCTACCACCCTGTCTTCATATAGGGGAATGAAACTCCCACCCTGAAAGATTTCTGAAATGAGTTCGTGTTCTCTAAAACCAAAAAATGAATTTTAGGAATAGTGGTTAAGAGCAGAATATATTTATTGAGGGAAGAAAGCTTCTGTCCAAGAGAGGGACAGAAGGGGACCCAGGTGGCGTGCCAAGGAACGAATCTTTTCTAGGGATCTTTACAGAGCAAAACTGGGAAGTGTGGCAAGTCGAAAATGGGGAACATGGGAACTCCCTAGGTGGGCATGAGGTGGGACAAAATTATGGTCCACCAGTAAGATTGCAAGCATAGTTGCTCAGGTAAATTTGATTAAATTGAGATCCAATGGGGAATTAACAGGGCTTCTTCCTGTGGGGGTTGGGTTAGTGGCTCTTCTTGGCTTTTTCAAGGTGATTGCCACCTATTTAGAATATCAATCCCTGATGCACACCACTAGGGAAGTATGTGGCTGTATTTGTTTGATATTTTGTCTTGAGGTCTGGCCCACAATAGAGATGCCTGCTTCTCCCACAGTTACAAGGCATCCTGCCTTCCATATTGGGTCCTTGAAGGGCCTAGTCCTATCTGACTACCTATAATATTTCTATCTTAGCTGCCTACTACAATTTCACTGGTTTTTGAGTCCTTTTTGAATACATCCATCGTGTCATCTTGTGGCTCTGTGTAAAGTCTCCTAATCTCTTGGCTAGTTTGAATTACAGAGTTTGTGTTACAGTATATCATTCAATGTTGCCTATCCATTGTGTCCATTGTGGTAAATCCAGATACTTTCTTACTATGCATGGTAAAGTACTTCCAGCACCACCCCCCCAAAAAAGCTACAGTGCTAATAAAAAGAATGTGTGCCTGAAGACTTGTCAATATCTGAAATTATTAAAAGAATTTTACTATTGAAAAATTTAAATTCCATATGAAAGCTAGTCTGAAGAATCCAGATTTCTAGCATCTACTACATACTAGATGCACTATGCCCTACTACATCCATAGTAGATGTTGGTTAAATTTAATACACCTCCTGAGTTAGGAGTAAAAAAAAAAAAAACAAAAACAAAGGAGAGAGCTGTGACACTAAATATAAATATGAACCCTATTCAAGGAGTCAAAAAATAAATGTATATTGCTCTCAGGGAACACTTCCTGGTATGAAAGACAGGCATACTCTAATTGGATTAAAGTGGACACTGACCTGGGGAAGAACAGGAGTAGCTCTGGCCCATGGTTGCCTGAAGAGTTGGTGAGGAAAGACACCCTAACAGAGCATATCTGAATACAGCTGGTCATAACCAGGAGTCAGGCAAAGTAGAGAAAGGCAATGGTAGTCTTCTAGGCAGAAGATGCCACAGGTGCACATCCCAGGTGACCAGGAAGCTTATGGGAAATGTGCTTATCAGAAACCTTCATAGCATTTTCCCACATGCATGGAATGGGTCGTAATATGGAAGTTTTCAGCTCAGCATTGTACTGGGAATTACAGATTTTATGTGAGAAACAGCCAAGTTCATAAGTATGAACGTATGGGTATTTCTTGTTTGTGATGTATTAACTGCTAAATCGTAATGTAAGTTTTGTAAATAAATTATATAATATTAACAAAACAGTAAAGAAACAACTGAATCTTGACATGCTCTATTAACCAAAATATTCTTTTTTAGTAAAAAAAAGGGTTTGACAAAATATGAAACTATTTTCAGTATGGGATTTAAAGCATTATATGAAAATAAGCCAGTGTAGTTTTCTATAATATACTTAATCCAGACATGTGCTCCAAGGTGCTAGATACCAAAAGAAAGCCAATGTTCAAGGCTAAACAGAAATGTCAGCAAACATACCTATATTAATAGAAGTTTAGAAAACAGTGTGTTCTTCTCTCTAAAAATAACAAAGATTTTACTTCTAGTTAGGAGGAACGATGGACCTTAGGGATCTTGCGGACTGTAAGATTGATGTTTTTTTAAGGCCAAGTTTTAAGCTTCAGGCACAGTTTTTTCTGAGCAGAAGTCTATAACGCTTATACATCAAGGGCACTTATGTAGTGATTGCAAAAATTGCAGTGAGAATTGACTATAGTACTTAGTCAGACAGTGACATTTTAGGTAGTCTTGCTCTTTTCAGCAGCTGGCTTTGTGGCAGGTGCTTCCCATGACATTCTGGAGCAACAACCAGAAATACAGCATCAGGGGTGACACCGAGATGAATTGTCGGAGAAGACAATGGCTTCCTGACAGTGCTGAAGAATTACTTAACAAGCTTCCTGCTTTAAAATGTGAAGTGCTATTTAGAGAAGAACCTCTAGGAAAAGAATCAGATATCTGAAACAGTTTCTGAAATTATATTATTGTTTATTCTGAAAGTTTAAAATTTTTGGAAAAATATTTTAACTGCGTTGAGGACATCTTTGTTGCTTTAGCCCAGCGCTTACTCAGTGCTTCTCACATATGTGTTATGCTTTGAACATCAGTCTTCAAGAAAGAAAATTAAATCCTTAATAAGATCTACAATTAGAAACATATAAGCCAGGTGTGGTGGCTCACGCCTGTAATCCCAGCACTCAGGAGGCTGAGGCAGGAGGATTGGTGTGAGCTTGAGACCAGCTTGGGCTACAAAAGTGGGCTCAAGGCCAGCCTGAACTGCATAGTGAGACCCTGTCTCAAAAAGACCAAAAAAAAAAAAAAAAAAGAAACAAACAAACAAACAAACAAACAAACATATAAGGTGACCATTATCTTAGTTATAAACCCAGCAGTTACAGCAGACATTTAACATGTTTACCAAAGGATTAAGCACACCAAAATTTCTTATGATCCTGAAAACTTACATTGTTTCTTTTACTTTCCCCAGTGCCATTGTTTCTCACTTAACTGTCCTCTTTCCCCACCCAGCACATTAAAAAAAGAAAGTATAAATGTACATGTGTGTGTGCATATCTGTATTTTCCACATATATATAAACCACAAAGTTTGGAAATAATCCTGGTACCATGGAGAATGATTCCAGGACTGCCCACAGACATGATAATCCACATAGTTCAGATCCCTTATATAAAATAGCATAATACATGTATCTAACCTACACACATTCTTCCACAAACTTGAAGATTTTTTAGACTACTCATAAATGCTATATAAATAGTTATATTACCAAGCAATTAATGGCAGGGAATAAAATTTGAACATGTTCAGCACAGAAGCATTTTTTAAATGATGTTTTCACTCCACAGTTGGTTGAATCTGTAACCCATAGATGTGGAAGAGCTGCTGCACATTGAACTCATGCATCATTCACTGCCTCATGTTCTTTGTGTCCAATTTCAACATATGGGGTAAACAAGACCTGGCATAGTGGTCATTTAATACATGTGACTCCCAAACACTCTAAAACATGTGCAGTGAGTGAAGACAACAGTCTAGTTCACTGTCAGCTAGAGAAAGATGTGGAGCCAATTGAAAGGGTCTTGTCAAGGTTATGTTACAGCTTCTTAGTAGAGCTCCTGATGGACTATTAAGAGTAGTGGAGCAGGAGACCTGTATATAAGTACCTAAGAGCCCTAATCCAGTACAGTCAGCCCCAGAACTTACTCAATTTTTAAAAAATGTTGCTCTAACGTTTCTTATTTCATTGTAATTTAAATCCTATAAATATAATTTTATTTCCCATCTCTTCTCATATGGGACTAAAGATTTTGTCTGTCTGTATTGGTCATTGATATTAGTTCTTTCAGTTTAAGTGGATTGAGAAATTAGAAATACTTACAAAGCAGTTTCGTAATGTAATCTTAGACTGCTGTTCTTTGCCATCTTTTACAGTGTTTTACGTATGTCTAGTTTTATGTGTACATATACCTCCTGTTTAAAGCCTTCTTCCTGCTCCTGTATAATTTAACCCAGCTCCAGGCTTATATTAGTACACACAGCATTAGTTTTGATTATCCCTAGGTCATAGAGTTCAGCTGGTAAGAGCAATAGTGACTGCACTTACGAGAGAGAAAATCTGGATTTTTAAACTCTCCTAATTTTTCAGTTAGTGGCTAATTTTCAGGAGTTTTTAGAGTTCATAAACTGATAAAGTAGTGAATGCATAACTTTGCACTGAGAAACCACTTGGAGCAACAGGCTGAGATACTCCATTTTAGAAGGTCACTATCAACACTGTGGAGGATGAATTAAAAATTTGCTCTTGGAGACAATGGTGACAGTCCAGGAAGACCTGATCAGTGCGCATTCACCATCTGTCATGGCTGAGTGGAGAAAAGGAGTGAGAATTGTGATATAGGACAAGTAGATTTGAGTGAGCTATAAAACAAAATATAGGAGCCAGCCAAATAGTTCAGCAGAATAAAGGACCTGCAAGCAGGCACAGGGCCTGGGGTTTGATCTCTGGGCCTACATGCCAGCCCTGCCCCCAGGGCATGCTTCAATGGCAATTGAGACTGGACATGGTGGTGCGCACCTGTAATCCCAGCTCTTGGGAGGCTGTAACAGGCGGATCACTATGAGTCTGATCTAATAGTGAGACCCTGAATACCCTGTAGACCCTTCCCTAGAATACAAAGAAAGACTTCCCAAAAACAAAATGTATTGAATGTGTACACTAAGTAAAAATATAAGTGAGTACTATAATAAAGTAAAATAGAAAAATTTTATTTTCTTAGAAAAATTAAATTCATGGGGCATAAACTGGTAGGAAAGATATATAAGAAGGAAGATATAGTTTAGATATAGGGAAGAATATTTTTTATATTTTTATTAATTTTAATAAGGAAAAATAGCAATGAGACAATTTCCAAACAGGTTAGTAACACAGTTACAATAAATATATTGCATATTGTCACCTTCATGGTCAGAGTACAAGATGCAGACATGATATCTTAACAGTATTAGTACAATAGGGAAGAATTTTAAAAATAAAAGAAGTGTAGAATGGTTCAGAAAGTAAGTGGTTAGTATATTTCAACTGAAAAGCAATAGAAATCACAAAAGGGTTTTAAATTGAAGAACTGATATTTCAAGCAACAAAATATTTAGTGGTAGCTAGTGAAGTAAGCAGCTTAGCAGTTTCCCACAGACTCCATTCTTTGTAGGAAATTATTCCATAATGTTCAGGTCTGGGCCACCGCAGGGTACAAGATACCTGCCACCAAGCCAACAACCCATGCAAGGGAAATATCTTGGACACAAAGGGGAAGTTTCAAAAGCAAATACACCCTTGAAGAAACTATGGTCTCTGGGACTGCGGAGATAGCTTGGTGATCTAAGCATCTCCCTGGCAAGCTCAAGCACCTGGGTTTGATCCCCAGTACTGCGTGCTGTCCCATCCCAGAGCCCTGGGAGCACTGTGCCAGCCCCTGAAACAGGACGTGGTGATGCATGCCTGTAATCTCAGCACTGGGGAGGCTGAGCTAGGAGAACACTGTGAGTCTGAGCTAAGCAGTGAGACCCTACACCAAACATATTACAGAGGAAGAAGGAGAAGGAGGAGGAGGAAGAGGCAGAGGAGAAGGAGGAGGAGACGAAAGAAGAAAGAAAACATGTTCTCTTGTCTTGTTGACTAAATTGCATTGCTTACCTGTATTAAAACCTATTGCTGGCATGAGAATGAAATTTTCCTATTGACTACTCCAGATCACCTGTGCAATAGGAAGGGGACACCATCTTCCTTGAGCTCAGGAGCTTGCCTGCCCATGGGAACTTGGTAATCTCTTTCCGGGCGTGTTTTAAGATAGGAAAACAGGGTCATAGCAGAGGGTTTGGCTGCTAGCCCTTCCACTTACTACTTTTGAGATCTAGATTATGTCAGCCTTCTTTAAACCAGCTTCTTTCCTTATAGATAGCTTTAGTTCCTCATGTAAACTAATCTTGCTAATATACATAAGATGCATCAACTTATTACATTTTAAGTGCTCAGTAAATGGTAGTAGTGAACTGGTTAGTCATCTTCAAAGGGCAGTCCAATTTTGGATGTCTGAACCTGAATTTCTCTCTTGGTCTAAGAACAAAGCTCTTACTAATAGGAAACACGTTAAAACTAAGAGGAAGTAGGCCAAGCGGGATGGCTCAGTGGTCTGAAGCGCCTGCTTGGGAAAGCTTGGGCGGCTTCAGGGACCGCGGTTCGATCCCCGGCACCACATGCTGTGCCAGCCCTGCCCTCGGGACGGGCTGAGCCGGCCATAAAAATGAGTGAATAAACAAACAAAGGTTCTGAAACAAGAAAAAAAATAAATAAAGTAAAAAATTCTTTAAAAAAAAAAAAAAACTAAGAGGAAGTAACAGTAAGGTTACTGAAAATCTCAGCTTTCCTGTTGGTCATACAACTGCAGTGAGCTAGGTGGGAAAGTGTCTTAGCTACATTCTAGTTGCTGAGACAAAACACCTAGTAGTCATCACTTAACGGGAGAGAAGTGTATGTAGTTTCAGGGTTTCACGACATGGTCAGCTGACTCCAAGGCAGAAATGGGATGGTAGAGCAGCGTGGTAGAGAAAAAGGGGCCCAACTCATTGCAGCCAGGAGACCGAGAAAAAGGAGATATGGGAGACATACATACACTTTCCGAGGTGACAGCCCAGGGATCCACCTCGAACCAGGCCCTACCTCCTCATAGCACATTCAGCTACTGAGCTCGTCAACAGAAGCATCCTTTTATGAATAGAGCATCCCATAGTTCAGTCACCTTCCAAACTCATGAGGTTTGCAGGACACACTTTAGATCTGTAGCAGAGAATGCAGGTTCAAGGGAGGGATTTATCTCACCCCTTCCCACACCACACTGGGAGGCTGAGAGCTCCAGGTCATCACATCCTTGAGAGGAAAGGAAAAGTTTCCCTTGCAAATCTTACAGGGTCTCTGTCCCTCCATCCTCCTAACCCAGCTAGCTGCTTTGGAGTCAGCTGTTAGGCAGCACACCTGAGGATAATATGAGAGGCTATGAAATGATCAGCTTTCATCCCTTTAAATATTTGTTTATGTGATTCTCCTGTTCCCAAAAGTGAAATCTTAATGGACAGTATTCACTAGTGCAGACAAAGGTAGTTTGCCGTGAAAACAGTTTACTTTCAAAGGAATGACAGAAGCGTAATCTCACATTTTTCTTACATATATTGAAAGTACTCCTTTGTACCACTAGTGATAAGAAAACAGTTCTCCCAAGCCTCTCAGTGTCTCTAGGTGAGAGTACCAGCATATGGCACTGTTACTGTGTTGCTGTAATTTATGTAAATGTGTTGTCAGAGATGAATTAAAACTTATAGCTGTAAATCTACAAGGACACAGCTATAACTCACACAGATTTATTACTTGTAGGTATGTATATCAAGTCTAAGGAATTATTGCCTCTGTACTAGACAGAGGTTAAAGAAGAAGGTAACAACTTACATGCCATTATACATATCCAGCAGTTTGTCATTTATTGGTATTGAGATGAATGCAAAACACAGCTATGTAAAATGTCCTTGAGCTAATGCAGTCTAATTGGGAAATTTCAGGAGGAATTCTATAAAAAGCATTCTGAAAGGGCACCAATTGGAAAGTCAGGAAATTTAGCTATAGGCCTGTTCATTAACATTGTTAATAACTTTACTGACCCTAGATTTTTTAGGTATAAAATATTTTAAATCCTATTGAAACTACCCAAATCCATTCTACCCAGTTTTTACAAGTTAATCATGCTTATGTATACTGTATTCATTCAAGAAATGTTTACTGAGTACCTATTATGTATCAGGCACAATTTTTTCTCCTTGGCTATAAGAAATCATTTCATCCAAGATTCTTGTTTTTGCAAAACAGGAGAATAAGCCAGACAACCGAGGTGCTTCCTAGAACTATGGGAAAAGGCTCTTGCAAAACACAAAGCCCATTCAAGGGCAAGTAACTATTAATTATAATACACAGCCAGTATGTCTTTTCTGTGATGAGGTGTTTGTGTTTAGTATTCCATAAATGCTTCCAGCTATCTAAGAGTCCTTTTTACCTCACTGGGCATTGCCATTTAGCATTGTTCTTACCAAACCAAGTGACAAATTAGAACCATGTAGGGAATTTCAAAATAGATCCCTCCTACTTCAGACTTTGAATCAGAATCCCTAAGACATCCATGTCTATTTATTTATTTATTTATTTATTTATTTATTTTTGTGGGACTGGGGTTTGAACTCACAACCTTGTACTTTCCAGGCAGGTACTTGTGCCACAGAGCTATTCCCCGATCCCCATGTTTTATTGAGTGGCTCCTAGATAATTCTAAGGCACATTAGAAATTGGAGAGTCTAGGTTTGCAGTGAAATAACAAACTACTATTTATGAAGAAAACATAACATGTGAGTTACTATGAATTAATATTTAAGTTCTCACTATTTGTAAAATTAAACAATTTTAAAATAAGGAAAAGTATTTCTCCTTAGACCTAGCGTCACGAACTTATATGAAGCTTTTGGATGAGTGCCTTTTAGTTTTTGCGTTATCATTGAAAAATGCAATATGGCAACAGCACTGACGGTTTAGAAGGAAAAACCCATCACATAATCCTCACAATAATTTTGTTTATCACTACTCTCCTAGGTACATAATTATGTATTTTTGAAATCATAATCTATATACCCCCATATTTGCTTCATTATATTACCTAACTTCATAAAATTTTGATTAATAAGGTTTTAATTATTCCTATCTACCCAGAAATTGGTCTCACTGTCCTGAGCTGACTTGGGACAATAGTCACTGTATTTTCATATTGGGTTTGAGAATTTTCCTATCATGTTAGTGTTAAGTTTCCAAGACAGAGCTTTAAGTTAGGACAGCTAACAATACACCATAGCCTCCTTTTCTCAACACGGTCACCTCTTTTGGTTCCTTGTTCTTCAGACTACAACAGGAGGGAGCCTCTATTACCTAAAATCACTAATAGAAAATATACTTACAAAAATCACCAATATCTGGTTATCCCTTTATAGCTTTGTCCCTAACAGGAACTTCTCTAACTACTCAAATACTGCAAATTTAAGACTTTCCAATCTCAAGCCCTCTCTTACCTTTTCTCTTGTTGTAGCAGCAATCCAAATAATCTGCTAACAAATAGTATTTAATCTATACTAGTGCCATACACTATTAAAATAATGTATTTCTATTTAAGTATTTTAAAGAACCTGATGGTTCCTCCATAGATGTTACTGGGAGAACATTATTGATTGCCCTGTTTTTCCTTGTCCTCAGACCAGCACAATGTCCAAGCTATGAGATATTACTATATTTGGAGAAATATTAACTGTTCGGTTTGTTCCTAATGATACACTAAATCCCTGACACACCAAAAAGATATGCACCAGTCTTTCACAACAAAACAAGGGCCTCTCCAGCCATCAAAGCCTTTCTCCCACCAAAGACTCATGATAGTCTCCTCAGGTTTTTCTTTCCACAGTCTCCAAAGAACATGGAAGGGATTAAGTAGCCTCACTAGGGATCTCTTCTCTGGCTTAAGGTCATAATGATACAGAGAGGAGGTTCAGTTTTGTTTACAAGTACTCACAGTTCAGGGTGCAAACTATTTGGGATTTTTGTGCTATCCTATTTTCCTCAGCTGTTAACATGAAGGGGGTGTCTTATAATGGCTCTCACCAGAGGCTGTTGCTCCTCATCTGCAAGCTGTGGCTGGCAACCACAGCCCACCTTAGTATTTCTGAAGCTCTGGCAGTAGTACAGAACCTGGGTAGAAGCCCAAGACTTAATGGTGTGTGATTTTTCCAGGCTTAGCTTGTTCACTCTTGCATTTGTTCAGCGGGTGCTAATTGTGGATTAAGTGGCAGATACTGGAATAAATTGGTGAGCAAAACATAATCTTACCATTATGCAAGGATGATATCAGTGCTTTTTGAAGAAATGATGCTTAACTTGAAGCTGTGTATAATGAGCAAGAGTCACAATGAATCAGATAGGACAGAGAGAAGACAGTGTTCACAGTGACTAAAGTGTGCAAAATGTTAGGGAATTTATGAAGTAGCATAGAATGAATGGGGAAGGGTGTACTGAGGCAAGGCTGAGAGAGCTACAGAACCAAGTAGCCCTTGCAAGTCATGAGGGAAGGTTTTGCATTACCCTCAGGGCAGCCAGAAACCAGTAAGAGTTTTAAGCAAGTAACATTACCTGGCTTACCGGTTTTGAAAGATCCACTCTTGTTAATGCATAGGGGAATGGATTAGAGGACAAAAGTAGAAATGGGTCAACCAGTTAGAAGCTGTTTGGAAAGTATTCCAGACCAGAGAGAACAACTGCTTGCTCTGGTAAAGAAACAGTGAAGACAGAAATCGACCAGTTTGAAACTGAACTAACTTTGTTGTGGTAAATAAGAGAGTTAGATGTTAAGGACTATTTCTTGGTTTGGGGCATGAACAACAGATTTAATGAGAAATACCAGCTGAGAAGCAGGTCTGTGGAATGAGGAGTAATAGCAAATTAATAGTTCAATTTCTGAGATGTCTAATGAACATTCTTATGGAGCTGTCCTCTATGGAAGCAAAGAACATAAAAACGTAAATACTATAACTATAGACATTATTGGTGTTTTGATTTATTTGGAGTTATGACAGCAGATAAATGTGGGGTGAGAAGAAAAGAAGGGAGTGACAAAGCTCCAGTTAACATTTTTCCACATCTAGAGATGATGTAGGAGAGGTCTGACTAGCAAAATTGAGATCTCGAAGAGACTCAAAAGACTGTGACATCTGAGATACCCAAAGAGGAGTGTTTCTTAGGAGAAATGCTGAAGGAAGGTTAGGTCAGATAAAAGCTAGGAGCCTGTCAGTTTAGACCACAGGAGATCATTGGTAGCTTTCCCAAAGCAGTCTCAGTGTAGTGGTGATGGGGTTAGAAGCCTGGCAGCTAAGCAGCAGGTGGAAAGGCAGACTGTGTAGACCCCTCTTCCATGAAGTTTGGCTGGAAAAATAAGATTGGTAAGAAAAAAAAAGAGTTAAGAGACTCCTGTTTTGTTGTTGTTGTTGTTGTGGTGGTGGTGGTGGTGGTGGTGGTGGTGGTGGTGGTTTACCGATGTATCTTTTAAATGTGCTATAGGATATTTGACTGCTGTAAAATAACTGACCTGTAGTTTAACAAAGGAAAACCCTAAGCAGTAGGAAAAGGTTTAAAACAAAAACATGAAACATATTTGTTGGATTTGCCATGAGACATTAGGCCTGCGTATTGTCTGTATGCTAGAATATCTTAACACTGTTATTCTGAACCACTGTAATGTTAATATAATGACCACCCCCAAGAATCCAGGTGGCATTTAAGTCTTACATTTGTGAGTCACGAAGAGGTCACTGAGACTTTCGAAGTCATAGACTCCGGCGAAGAGCAATATCCTAAATCTATGTGACACTCATATCTAACTTTGATAAGACTCATTTGTTCAGGGGTTCCACCGATTTGTTATTTGGTTGATTTTATAGTTTAAAAAAGAAATTACTCAGTAATCTTATCCATATAAACTTCAGGGGTCACTACTGTTGTTTGATTTGGAGAGGTAGCAGAAATAAATTATTATTGGCTTCTTGAAAAATATTTTCATATTAGTGAAAAAAAAAGGTAACACTATTGATGTGCGCGGTTTTTAAGAGCTTTTTCTTAATTTTTTGTGAGCAAGAGACTGTTGCATTTGCATTTTTCATTTCTAGCCAAAGCAACCCTAGTATAGTCTCATGAGCTCAAACTATTTTCAAATGGTTGAGGCATCTCACTGAGAAAGCTTCTCTCCTATTCTTCACCTTTTCCATAAAGCAAATGCAGAGCTGTTTACAGCAGCCTTTGTCTGGCTTTGGCATCGATCTTAAATCACCTGGATTGATCATGTGGTTATGGGACTTTAAAAAATCCCACCGAACACCAAAGCCTCTAAATACAATTAAAATTGAGGGGTTTTTAACCTGCTAACATTGTATCTGTAGGAGTGCATTCTAAATTATCCTTAACTTCTGCTCATGTTAAATAGGAAGGAAGCAGTATTTTAATGCACAGTGTCTGGAATTCTATGAATGCTGTCTGTATACAGAGATGTTCCTAGTTTTCAAAATGAGGAAGCATCTAAAATCCATGTCTGCCTTCAAGTGTTTTGCTGCCTAGGCAATCTCCACAGCCAATGGGAGAGAAGCATGCAGATCAACCAGCTGTCATATTACACACTCTTCAGCTGCAGGACTTAAGCAAGATGATCTCAACCAGATTTGACAAAGAGGTGGAAGGTCTAAAATTAAATAGGTCAACACAGATTTCTCTAATAATAGGTATATATGAAGGGACAACAAGGAATCCCTTAGGAAAACTGCTTTTTCAAGACTGCTGGTATTGTTTTTCATTTTATACTTCCCACCATTAGGGTATCTAAGTCTGAATTATCTTATTGATATTAAAATAGTTACTACTTTTCACTAATTAGTTTTGGATTGTTTCTCTGCTTTAATTAGGGAAATATCTATAAGGCTTGAAACTACTTTTAGAAGCAGATTTTCCATTTTTAAAGGCATTTCTATTTTTTGTCACTTGCAATAGTACCTCAATTTTGTTGTCATGGTGACCAGATAATATAACTTCTCAAAAATGGAAACCTGGCTTTTAACTATATTACACTAACCTGCTAGTCATAAATGTAGGGTCGAGAGCAGACCGTTTATACTCAATTTCTCTGCAGCTAAAGTCTAAGTTTACTTTGTAGACAGACGTTAGATTTCAGTAATGAAACACACTCAGTAAGCTCCCTGTCAGTCTTCAAATAGTAAAACATAATAAGCATCAACAACAGAATTACTTTTTTTTTATTTTATATTCTTGCTGATTAAACAAGTGCCCATAAGAATTAGAACTTTGGGGAAACTTTCAGTAGCCATTAAATAATACACAGCCATTCTCCTCAATATTTGTGTTAGTATATAAAAGAAAACTGAAACAGTACAATCTTTCATCACTAGACTAAACAAAAAGTAGTATGTTACAATGCTGTAAAACTTTAGCTCTTTGGTTCCTAAATTCACTCATGTGCCATTTTATACAATTAAACTTTTCTTTTTACTGTACTTTCAATGTCAAAACCATAGAAACATATTGTAATCTTTCTGATAATATATTGGAAGAACATTCAGTTATTCGAACTTGAGCTACAGTCCATTTTAATTTTT
This sequence comes from Myocastor coypus, assembly GCA_004027025.1. Taxonomy (NCBI): domain Eukaryota; kingdom Metazoa; phylum Chordata; class Mammalia; order Rodentia; family Myocastoridae; genus Myocastor; species Myocastor coypus. The sequence continues at coordinate 25,189 of PVJA010026549.1, forward strand.
ACAGATGTATTTAATTGGTTTTGAAAGAAGCTTTAATTTTTCAAAGTCAGAGATAAATCTTAAAATGTTTTCTACTAGCTTTTCTCCTAGCCCATTTTCTTCATGTTTCAAGAAAGATGGCTTTACATATTAACTTAGAAATAACACCTAGTGATTAACAAAATGATGGATGTGATGAATCACCTTTTTCTTGAGAAATAATAAATCACCATTCCTACTCATAAATTTTTACTAAAAATGTGAAATATTGGCATCATATGTTAGCAAGATGTCAGATACAAAAACTGTCAGCAAAATGTTGCTCTTGAAACCAGCAGAGTACATTAAAAATGTTGTTTCTCTTTCAGAAGCAAAATGACTTACCTATAATTCATAATTTCCAACATTAGTATGGTTTTAGTTCTTATTTACCCTCCTAGTGATATTAAGCATTGTTCGAGAGTTACAATTACTAAACCCACAAAGTTAAGACAGTACAGTATATTGAAACAGGATTTTTTTACTCAGAAAATTTTTGGTTAAGCTTTAGAATTATAAACTAAAATGCTACATAAGACAATGTTTGCCCCTTTTATATTCAAGAAATTCTATCCTGGTACCTATTTGTATAGCACTTTTTGCCCTTATTCTGGTATTATTGTAAATGAACCTTATATTGAATTGTTTGGATGTTTTTGGGAGCCTTGTAGAAGGATGAATTTGTGATTACATTAAAAGGTTAGTTGATTGTTAGTTGCCCGCCAAGTTGGCTTTGTTTTCATTTGGGGGTGTTTTCCTACAGTCACCACAGTGTATTGTGGGAAATGGAGCAGGGCAGTGTCCTTCCCCTGGCTGTATTGATTTGCCCTTCAGCTGTGTGCAGTGCAGAGAGAACCTGAGGCCTTGCTGTTGATTATCTACACGGTGTCTCTGGGAGCATTATTGACCCATTGCTGCTGACTGCCTGTGGCTCTTGATTTTTCACACCGTCTCCATGACACTCATAATAAAACATACTATCTTATTGCTGCTACTCAGCTCTGGGAGTCAACAATTCAACCTTCAAACATGGTGTTTCTGAAGAACATTTATTATATGTGGGGTAAAGTGTTGTAGCAATTTTAGGATTTTGTTTTGTGTAGTTTTAATAGCTGGCTCTCTAGCAAGATTTCACACACAAAATTAGACTTCTGTTGCATTTAAAAAAGCCAATACAAGCTTTGCATATGATGTCAAGACTAAATTTTCCCTGATTAGTATAAGGCTACTTGTAAGAGACCACATTAATTAAAAGAATATTCAGTATTAACGAAACATATGACATGTTGCTACAATATTCATTTTTCAAAACTAAATTTTCAAATGTGTTATAAGGATATGCTATGATTTCTTACTATGTTACCCATTTACTACAGTGAATAACAGGTTCTAGAGAACTTTTCTGATTCTGATTAGCATGTCTTGAGTTTTTAACTGTACTCTAAAATACATTTAAATTTCTGGTAGTGTATCAAGTTATATGATATCAAGTAAAATCTTTTAGTTATCTTGAAAGATTTGTTTCTATTTAAGCTGTCATTCATAGAAAATGGGCTTCTGTAAACATACATCCTTTTGTTTTATATTGGAGGTTTCCATTTATTTACATCGGATTATTTTAATTTTTCTTACTTTCCATATATTTCTTAATCCACAGTTTACATTGTTAATTCCTTTTTGCCCTAAATGTTGAATGGTTGTAGCAAAAGAAATTCAGGGATTTCAGAAACAGGATTTATTCATTTGGTACATATAGAATAAAATGTAGTTATTTCTTAAAGATACTTTAAATATTTTAATACACTATAACCACTGTTACTGTATCAAAAGTAATTTAACTCATAAAAAAAAAGCTGTAATTCTAGTGTCACATCAGACACTTCCATAGAAAAGATAACTCAAAACAGGATTCACAAATGAGGTTAATACTACTGGTTACTCTTTACTGAAATTAATTTAGAATGTTTATACTAAAACAGACAAAAATTTCTTTAATAAATCTCATCTAAAAAAATGAGTGTTTGAGAATTATAATAGAACTAATTTCCCCTTAGTAGTATGTATTTGACTTCAGGAGTTCCCTGACCTAGGGCCTACTTCTGAAAAATAGTTCCTGGACACTAATCCTGTGCTATGTTCAAATGACAAGCAACTGACCACTTAAAGACATTCAAAAGCTTGTGCTTGGGGGCTGGAGGGGATAGCTCAGCTCACTTGCCTGGCAAGCTCAAGGTCCTGAGTTTGATCCCTGGTACCACAAAAAAAAAAAAAAAAAAAAAAAAAAAAAAAAAAATCTTGTGCTTTATGTCTTTGGGTTCTGCCATTAAAATGAAAAAGATAAAAAAGAAGATACTGCTTTTCAACTTTCTTATTATCAAGACATCAGTGATTTTTTTTTTAGCATTTGAAGAAATAATTCTGTATTGATTTATGGTTTTAGATTTTATGTTTTAGCAAGTTCTTGAGGGTAGGTTTAATGTTTAAGTATTATATAGTTTTCTAAATTATACTTTTAAAAACATAGAGCTATCATAAAGTAGGAATTTTTTAATCAAAGCTTTTAGCAAGTATTGTTATGGGGGCTGGGGTCATACGTAGTGTAGCCTTACTGGGTTGTCTCTGTGGCAGACAAGCCCTGAATATCAAGAGTGAAAGTTATCTCTAATTTGATCTAGTTGTTTCTCACCTAGTTGACTTTTGGTTTATGTCCACTTGTAAATAAAACCCAATGGCAGAAAAATCAACAGAAATGTATTCCGGTTCTCATTCCGTCAAATTAGCCTCATTCCTTTCAATTGAACTATTAAGTCTTTTTCAATTTTTCATGCCACACCTCTGTAGTTCTGAGACACACTACAGGAGTAGGTGTAATGAAACCCCTCTCTTCCTCAAGCAGGAACCATTTCAACTCTAGGAACACAGGATTAGGCAACAGTTCAGTAACCTTTCAGAGTAGTAATGGGGTACATTTCATCTATTGTTATGCAAACATTGTTCTTTCAGAACTGACCTTTACACAGATGGATTTAAAACCTACAGTGACAGACTCTGAATTTGCTGTGTCTGAATAGAGTATCAAGCTGACAACCTTGTTCACAATTGTTTTGAGCCCACCACCTGATGGTTTTTGATAATGTGAGGTTTGAGTTCCACTTAAAACTGAAATATTTCAGTGTGTCTTTGGACATTCAGAACCACTTTAAAGTGTACACAAAGCTTCCTCTAACTGAAGCATAGTTATCAGGTATTGCAAAGGTTAAGCCTTATCATCTGCACCCAAAAAAAAAAAGGTGAGGTTTCATCAAAAACTTCCATCCTCACAACCTTTCGACCACAATTTGATGATTATTATTGATTATTTCACAGCCTTTCACTCATGCTCTGCCACTGCGGCCAGCCCTGATATACAGATAGGGCTGTAGTCCAGCTGAAATAAGACTCCATCTTGATAATGGACTGAGATGAGATACTGTTATTTGATAAAGATAATTGATGTTTCACAGTGAATTGAAAAGCAGCTTCAAGTGCACCATATCTGGACCTATATTCTGTCTGAAAATATGGCAGTTGTTTATAAAAATAGAACAAAAGAACTAAAGTTAAATATTTGAGCATAGCTTTTTAGAGCATTTTGGTGCTGTGATGTTTTTGATTATTATAAGACAAGTGCAGAAAAAAATAGAAAAGCATTTATCACATTATTTTAAAACTTTGGTTTCATGTTACTTTGTTAGAACCTTACATGGCATGGGTGTTATTGATCAATCCCCTGGCAGATTTAATACCTAAATCCTGTGTTTGGATTATGATGAATCGCTGTCATGTATAAACTGGGTGTCTTAAGTCAAAGTTAAATTTCATGTTATCATTAATTTCTTGAACACATCACCTACTGTATGAAAACACAATTTAAATTATTGATCATAAATATCATGTCTCCTGGCAAATACAATTCAAATAATCTATGAATACAGATTTTCTTTTCATTTATTATTAAAAATTTTTCTAAAAATACTATGTAACTCATTGTACAGTGTTTCTTCATCATGCTTCCTTCAGCTACCATGTTTAAGTTGATTAAGGTATCATTCATCTTAGGTACTGTTCATCCAATTTCTTTTAGTCTTATCACCTTCGTAACCCCTAATTAAGCAATAAGGTTTGACAGGGAGTGTGGTTATCATGAGATAATGACACCCCAAGTGTGTTGCGAGGCACAAGGTTCAGCTGAGTGCTTCTAAACCTCTAGGGGTGTGATTATCTCATGATAAACATGCCACGTAGCAGTTGGTTGGTATCACTGCTGCGTGCACGCACCACTC
>PVJA010026550.1:0-29494 GCA_004027025.1 Myocastor coypus
ATTATTCTATAAGAAAGATCTTTTTCTATATCTCTATTGGTTATTCAATCATTTGTTTATGTCTGCATGAACTCACATATATTTATTTTAGACTTTGTCATGCTTTATACTTTGGCTAACAACCCAGTAATACTTATTGTGTTCCAGGTTCTTCTATACTTACTTCTTTATGCCCTCTTGGTTTGCCCTGCCTCACCATTAGCTTTTGTTGTTGCTGTTACTTGATTTTGCACTCTTTTAATTTCAGGTACTGTCAGGTGCTCCACACTGTGGTACCTTGCCTCAGCTACAGGATCAGTCATTTCTCTCTAAAATTCTTGCTCCTTTCATTGCAGAATATTTAGAAACCATGATCTGGGGGTTTCTTGTGCTAGTTACCACTGGGATGCCATTGCTCTTAGGGTCCCTGGCCCCTGAGAGATAGGAAATTGGTGTCTAATCATATAGATGTACTGCATCACGTAACAAAATATTGTAATGTTTACTGAAATCTTCCCCCTTGTTTGTCTATATCCTCAATGAATTTAGAATAATAAAGAAATCTTGACCTTGAAATTTTAGTACCATTGACTTAATGTGTTCCATGATTAAAACTCTACTTGTTACATTAAAAACTTCAATAATAAGAACTATCTCATCATTGTTCATTTTCCTCTTTATTTTATTATATTTGTTTAAACCCTAGCCTGTGGGGAATTACTACTTGTCCAACAACTCAATTCTGAAAAATTCCAGATTAACTCAACAAAATCTTTATACACCATGATTTCCTCTTTGTCATAAACCACATATATAAGCTAGACAAAGCAACTGCTAATGTTTATGCATTTTAAGCCACATTTCCAGCAACTTTAACAAAAGTTACCCATTATCTCAGAATACTTTTATATACTTTCCTATAATTCTTAATTTCTACTTACACTTTCAAGTTTTTTTTCTGTGCAGAGTCACAGTCAAATTACTGAAAACTTGAAAACAAGTCATGTTAGCAACAAACTGTACTTTGCAATCCTTCTATAAGATTGCAAAAATGTCATGGTGCATGTGTGACTGAATTTATGCATGTAAGATCAGTGTAGGCACTCAGGGATCAGTTACCAAGAAAACTCCACTTTGATTTAGTCCTCTGCTGCTGTCATCTCTTGATGCTTAATTGCTATTTTTTTTGGACTTCTGACAAGTAAAGTCCAATAAAATAATGGAGTTACTATGTTGCAGTGAAGATTCAATGGAGGATGGCATGAGAGATGAGCAGTATCACTATCAGCAGCTGTTTCTCTAGTACAGTTTGAGGAACTGAGACTTTTTTAAATTAATTTTAATGAGAAAGAAATAACAGTGAGACAGTTTTGCAACAGGTTAGTAGGACAGTTACAATAATTAATACATTGTATATTGTTGTCTTTGTGGTAGTCATTCAGAGTACAAGATGCAGACAGGATATCTCGTCTAAACATTATTAGCACAAATCTTTCTTTTCATTGAACAGAAAGTAGCTGTATATACTTTTACATACAGCTATTTTTTGTTTTATCAGAGATAGATGTTGTATTGTTATTCAAATATTAATGCAATCAAGATGAAAAAAACAACACAAAGAATTAATGAATCAAATATGTGATTCTTTGAAAGATTCAATAAAATTGATAAGCCCTAGCTAATCTCATCAAAAAGAGGAAAGAAAATACCTCAAATTCAAGCAATAAGGAATGAACAGGATGAAATTACCATAGATCCAGTAGAGATTCAGACGATTACCAATTGCTGTCTTGAGAATCTTTACTCTCACAGTATTGAAGACACAGAAGAAATGGACAGATTCCTAGAGAGGTACAAATTACAAAACTGAATCAAAAAGACATAAGAATGCTCAATAACCCAATAACAGCCAATGCAATACAAAATGGAACTAAGACTTTAAAGAGCCCAAACAAAACTCCAATGGTACCTGGTCTGAGCCACAAGGAAGACAGCAGCAGGGACAGGAGCCACAGCTGCCATGAACAAGAACAGCCCAGCAAGAGGCACAGATCTTCCCATAACTCCCCAGAGGCTTGTTTGCAATTGCTACACAAATATTAACTTGCCTGGCTGATCGCAAGACTGACATTCAGGCAACCAAATGCCAATCAACTATTAGAAAGTGCAAACTCCTATGTGTACAACATAATGAATGATAAATGTATGCATTTGTTAGAATTTTTCAGACCATTTAGAATCTGACTCTGAAAACTGCTAAACAGTCCAAAACAATATGTAAAGGCTTAGAAATAGAAATTAAATTTAGAGGTTAATATATAAGATGGAAAAGAGCATTATCTTCACAGACAAATTCAAATGAACTAATTATTAACTATAAAAGTAATTCAATTAGTTTGGCAATTAAGATATAGCAACAAAAATAGGAAAGAGGCTTTTGAATATAAGTGAACTGTGATAACATTTTAGTTTTCCTATATAAGCTCCAAATGTTAGAAGAAATGCCAGGGGAACATTAAAATGCCATGAAATAATTTACATTTAAAATTAAACTCAGACATTCATGAAACTGACTCACAGGCAGAATTAAATGTTTTAGAAAAAAATTTGTGAGACTCTTCAGGCCAATATGTGCTAAAATATGTTTGGGAATGATAGTATTAGGATTTATTTCCCTGTTTTCAGACTCAGTGGATACACTAAAAATTATTGCTCCAAAGTAATAATTGTCCAAAATTGTCTATAAGTCTGCATTATCAAGAATATATATATATATATATATATATATATATATATATATATATAATGTTGCTTTCAATGATAATGATTGGAAGAGAGGTGTTCACAATAGATCAAAGACTTACATGGGAGACCCAAAAATGCTAAAAGAAAGCAGGAGAATCACTTTGGTTTGTTTGTTGGTTTACTTTTAATATTACCTATCATTTGCTTTGAATTTTTCTTTTGTGGAAAAAAGTAAAACAATATTTTATAACAAAATAATTGGAGAACAACAATAGTTAATGTGATAGGTACTGTTATCATTTGGAAGATAAGTTATGGGAAATAAAAATATCTCCAACTGATATCACAAACCTTTCTTTTCAATAAACTAAGAGAAGCTTTTAGTATATTTTTCTTATATTTTATTATTTTTCCTTTTCCTTTTCATTTCCCCCATGCCTGTTCCTTTTTCCTTTTGACCAATTTCTCCCCACTCACAATATCTACTGTACATTTAAACCTTATTTAACTCTCGATTGCTTATACCAGGGTGACAATATGATGTTTACACATATGAGTCTAATTGATTTTATTCATGGATATGGCCTTGAGTTTTATCCATTGACCTATAAAAGCCCCTAGAAATTTGAGTGGAGCTGGGACATGCACAAGGCAAGGTTAAGTGCGTGTCAGGAATGGTGACCCATGCCTATAATCTCAGCACTCTGTAGACTGAAACCGAAAATCAGAGTTCAGTGTCAATCTGAGTCACGTGGTAACTCTAAGGCTACCCCAGGACACATAGCAAGACTCTGCTAAGGAAAAGGAATAAAAAATATAATAAATTAAAATTAGTAATGATAGAATTTGAAAGTATTGAGTATAGTTGCATATCTGCACTACCAACACCAAAGGGACTGACAGGAGGACTATGAAATCAAGGCCACACCGAGCCACTCAGAACAACACCACTTCAAAACAAAACACACCATATAGGGCTGGGAGCACAGGTTAGTGGCAAAGTAGACTAAAAATCTGACTCTGAAAACTGCTAAACATTACAAAACAATATCTAAAGGCTTAGAAATAGAAATTAAATTTAGAGGTTATTATGTAAGATACACACTCAAAATGCACATGCAGAACAAGATACTCATGGAACAAAACACAACCTAAAATAAAAAGTATTTGACTACAAGAATGAAAATAAAATAAACTATAGCAAAAAAAGAAAAAACTAATTTAAAAAAGAAAAGTACAGAAAACTATTCACTAAATACAAAATCAATTCTTAATGAAAAATAGAAGAAATCTCTCCTCTTAGGGTTCAAACAAGGACAGAGGAGACATTCTCTGCCCATGCCACTCCACGCTTATCTCCATGCCTTCCTTGATGTTTGCCCTTTAGGGAGAATGAGGCAGACATTGCTTTACCCTTTAGTTCTTTGGTGCTGCACACCTCACTGTGAGTGATTCAGGACCAGAACTGGTTGCACTCATACTCACCTTCCTGCTCACCAGGAATAAGGCCGCACTGATTAAGAAATATTATTCTTCGGAGTTTGCTCCTGTCACATTCATTTGAAAACTTCCAAGCATGAGCTGTTTCTGAGAGCTCTACTGGAGCCTCTGTCACCCTTGGCAAACTCACTCCTATCAAGGGTGGAAGGGCTTATGCTCTGAGCAGCACGCAGAACGTGACTGTGTCTCTCCTTGAACCAGTCCCGTGTGCGGTTGTGCACATCTATTAGGTCTCCAGACCCTCGTCACCAGCAGATAGTTCCAAGGAGCTAGCAAGCTCCACTCCTTCCCTTACCTGTGAGCTGAGCATCCTGGCTTATATTCTTCAGTGAGTCTGCTTGGCGATGTTCTTCTGTGCCTCCACAGCACTAGCAGATATTAGCTGGAAATCCATGCCACTATTTGTTATCACTTTCTGGGAAAGGAAAATGTGGGACTTTTTCCCCAAAGCACAAAGCCTAGTTATGCCCTTCTCAGTATGGCTCCCTGCCTCAGCACCTCTCCTCCATGTTCAGAAAGTATGCAACTCTTAAGGAGCAGTAGGCTCTATAGCTCCAGAGAAGTCAAGTACAGACTAGACTACCTTTTAAGTGTGGAGCTGCTCCTGCCCCTGGTGTTCTCCCTGACCCTGTCTTTCCACCTGCTTCTTCCCTCTCCACTCTGTGGACCACCACACAGCTTTGGCTGCTAGGGCTGAGAGCACAGGGCCTCCTGCTGGATTTCTGTAACAATAACCTGAGCCTCAGGCTCTTTCCAACTTTCTCTCTGTTCAGTGATGGAGTCCAGTGCATTCACCTCTGGACCCATCTCACTGAGCATCTGTTTGTCAGCTGCCGCAAGTCTAAGTTGTAGAGCTGGGAAGATAGCTCAACAGCATAAGCACCCGCCTGGCAAGTGCAAGGTCCCAAATTTGATCCCCAGTAAAGGGATCAAAACAAAAAGGTCCTGTAAAACACTAGCTACTTCTAATGTAGTCAATCTTTCCTCATACTATTCATTTAGTTGGTGATGAGAATTAAACTCATTTCCAGCTGACATAGAGGATGATAGGCAAGCACTCTACCACAGAGCGTTCCCCAGCCCATATCCTTCTTCTACCACACTTGTAGGGACATTAGGAATTGGAGCAGGGACACAGAGTTATCATTATATGTCTGGGTAAGATGTATTACTTTGTTCTGGCTTCTAATGAATGGTAATAGAAGGCATCTTTTCAATATCATTTAATTTAAAGTCTCACAATATCTTATGTTCTTACTGTCAGAACTATTATTAAATTTTGTTGAGAAAGGAGGGACATTTTATGCAACTCTTACTGTTGTCCAGGTATCATCAAGACAGTTACACACATTGTAAATAATATAATTACAACAATCTTCATAGGAAATATTTTGCTATTCTTATGATAAGTGAAGAAACTCAAAACAAGCAGATGAGGTGGCCACATCCAAAGTAATTACTAATACAACTTGCAATTGGAATGCATTATATTACTTTCTATGGAGATACCATTCTCATTATATTGTTTAGTTTCTCAGCATATTTTAAAAGTTAAAACTTATCCCCAAATTTCAGATCTGACACTGCAAGTCTCCACATGAACATTTCCATGATAGACTACTGTTCCTCTTCTTAATACGAGCTCCAGTGAGTTCTCCTAAATTAAAATCAGAGAGTAAATATAGGATGCTTTGGCATTATTTTCCCCTAGCTTTCTGCCTCTAACCTTGAAACTAGACTTTCAGCAAACTACCAAAACCAGCTCCTATACTCTGTACTGTCCTCAGCTTGAAGTTTCACAGTGAAAACTTCCCCTAGAGTATCTGCCCTTTATCCGCCATAGTTTGAGGGCATTAAGCTAACAGAACAGAAATGCACAGTTTATCCAGTGTCTCTTAGTTTGCCATCCTCAAGTCCAGGAAATGCTACCATTTGAATAGGTGCATGGTTTAAGAGGTCAAAAGAAAACTTCACAAGAAGGATTGAACAATGAAAAAATCTGCCCCAATAGAAGTCATGCTCCAAGTAATTGGTAAATTTACTGTTAGAGATCCTAACAACAATATATTCTTCATTTTTACCTAGATTGTGGGATATAAGAATTCATCTTCATAAAACAAATCAGCAATGACAATAATTTCAGGTCAATAAATATAAAAGTCTAAAATAATATTCATCTTTAAGATATTCCAACTGTTCTGTGATATTCTCATGGTGACAAGAGAGGCTTGAATTAAAAATTGCTGTGTCCTTTGGGAAGCCACACAAATAATCTAAACTTAGATACATAAAATGAAAATGGGAAGAACATTCAACTGAAAAAGTAATAATTCTTAACTTTATGTTTTTTTTTAATTTTATAAGGAGGATTATCTTTAGCACTGAAGGAAATATATTCAGGTTTAAAAATACTGAAACTAGAGGACATTATTCTAAGTGAAATAAACCAGACATAGAAAGATAAAGGCCATGTGGTATAATTCCTATATAGAATCTTAAGAAGTTGAACTCAAGCAAACAGAGAGTGGTTGCCAAGGGTGGGAGGTAGATGAAGTACATTAGTTAAAAGGTACTAGTGTCCAGACATAAGTTGAATATCATGAGATGTAATGCATTTCACAGTAAGTGCGGGTAGTAGTATAGTATTACACACAGAAAATTTGCTAAGGTCATAGATCTTGTGTTTGTGCCACACACAGATGCACAAAGCTATGTTAGAAAATGAACACATTAGCATGACTGTTGCAATCATTTCATAATATATATTGAAATAGCACAATATGTATCTTGAATATACAAACCCTTTATTTATCAAGCATACCTCAATAAAACTGGAAGGTGAAAACATATGCAATTGGAAGTCAATTGCTATCTATATCTATTTATCTATCTATCTATCTATCATCTATCTATATCTTTTTTTTTCACTTCAAGGAGTTCCTTCTTTTCAAATATGCCTACTTGTTATCAGTAGTCTCAAGGTAAATTTCATCTGTATGTATAAATCTTTTGTTTCTTTAAAGTATTTATGCTAAAGTTTTATTTTATTTCATTTAGAATAGGGTCTACAGGGCCTCACTACACAAATCGGATTCATAGTGATCCTCTTGTTTTCAGCATCTGAGGTGCTCGGATTACACGGGTGTGCCACCACACCCAGTCTCAGTCACTGTCTCAGTGCGCCCCCAGTGGCAGGGCCAGCATGGCATGGCGAGGCTCAAACCCAGGTCCCTGTGCCTACCTAAGTAGCCTCTTTAGTCTGCTCAGTTATGTGACCAGCACAAAAGATTTTTTATAATTTTAAAGAAAATAAAAATAATAAAACAATGGTGCAAATTTCAAAACAAGACTTGTAGGGGAGTAACAATGTTGAGTACATAGTGCATTGTTGCTCGTACTACAAGAAATAGGCTTGAAAAGTTGATCTTACATCCTATAACATCTCTAAGCTACACTCTTTAATTGTATGAATCTACTTTCACTAAAATAGTTTAAACAGAATTTAAGATACTTTGCATGTTTTTATTCACATGACACGCAGTGCTGAAACTGCTGAGCAGCAAGAGCAAAGCTGAGCACTTCCTTCATCTCACCTCCAAAACTGCCTCCCAGACTTTCATCAGCGCCTAAAAGAAGAGAAGAGGCGTGGGAGGGCAGCAAGCACTTACTGAATCCCAGACCCTAGAGCTGGGGTATTACTGTATGCTAGGGTCTATGGCCTACAATATTTGGACTAACACCAATATGAAAAGATCCTTTAAAGACTTCTCCAAACACAGTTCCCCTAACTGCAATCGAACACTCATCTCTGACAAAACAAAACAAAAAAAAGGGGGAAATGCTGGGAGCCATGAAGCTGGGAAATCGATCAACTATGGGTAGGTGGGACTTGGCCCAATTCCTAAAGCAAACAAGCTACCTCACTCCTAAGATAACATGAAGGTATTTATAAAATAAAAACAAGCAAAAATATCTATAAATATTGATGTTATTGTTCACCATTTTGCTCAGCAACAGTGATAGCTTGGTCCCATGTTACTCTATAAAACAAATTTCTGTCATCACTCATTATCTTTCGTAGTTTTACTATTACTATTGATAATTACCAGAGTTAATATGAAAATAGCTTAAGTTCATTTTGTAATACATATAAAAATTTGGCAGTTACCACTACAGAATTTGAAGAGCTCAAAAATCAAATGTCAAGATATAGTGGCGTAATTTACAGTTGTACACTTTAAATGGCATCTGACACACTGAGGATCTGCTCTCACTCACCTGGTTGCTTCCATTGCACAAGAGCTAAGTGGCTACTTCATGTCAAGGGAATGAGTCAACTTGATCGCATTTTTACTAAAACTCTAAAGTAGTGTGTAACCTCATTTCAGGAAACTATTGATGATATTAGTCACTATTCTTATTACAGAGTAACTATTTTGTTTTCAGCATGTGTGTTTTAAAATGTGCTCTTCTTGTAATACTTTAAGGAAAACATTCTTTACAAAATAATGTGAAGAAACAAACTTTAAGGCTTTAACCTCTTGAAAAAATTAAGAAATATAAAGGGATACACAGGTTGTTGACTATTAGAAAACTGCAATTTGTTGTTGTTGTTGTTGTTCTTGTTCTTGTTGTTAAGACTGAAACCCAAACCAGTGACAGCACCAAGTGCTGGTCAGGATGTCGCACAACAGCAATGCGCTTCTGTTGCTGGTGGGAATCGGAAGTGGCACAGCTGTGAGGACAGCCTGGCAGCTTCACACATGACCCAGCAACCACACTGCATTATATTTACTCAAACAAGTTGGAAACTTGTGTCCACACAAATATGAAACAGTGAACAAATGTTTATAGTAGCTTTATTCAGAATCACTCCAATTTAGAATAAATCAAGATTTCTTTAATAGTCAAATGAATAAACAGACTGAAGTGCATGTAAAGAATGGGAAATTATACAGTGACAAAAACAAATGAACTACAAGCCATTTGTAGCTCCAAATGGATTCCTTTCTTTCTTTCTTTCTGGCTTTTTCTCTTTTCTTTTTTTTTTTTTTTTTTTTTTTTTTTTTTTTTTTTTTTTTTTTTTTTTTTTTTTTTTTTTTTTTTTTTTTTTTTTTTTTGGTATTTAGTTCAGAGTCTATAGGGTCTACAGGGTCTCACTGCATAGATCAGACTCATAGTAATTCTATTTTCAGCCTCCGAAGCACTGGGATTATAGGAGCTGACCACCACACTCCAGGGGTGGTGCTGGCACTGCATACAAGGAACGGAACTCCGGCTGCTGAGCTCTGCTTCAGCAGCTGCTCATAGTCCAGTGAGCTATCTGGCCAGCCCATAAATGGATTTCTTTTCCTCCAAGAAAAAAACTTGGACGAAGCTTCGATGCACATTGCAAAATGATAGAAAATGTAAAATTGCAACAAGATATTTGTAAGATCAAGGGCATGACACTCTTCAAAAGGCAAAATTGTGAAGAGAGCAGGAAGATTTCTTCTTCCTATAAAATCCCAGGATGGCGGGCATGTTAGCTGGTAGGCCGTAATGGAGATCCTGTATAACAGCCTAGTGTTATCCATTTGTTATAACGTACAGAACTGCATAACACAGAGTGAACTTTAGTGTACACTAAAGATATATAATAATAATTTTGTCACTAAACTCCTCAGCGACAAGTGTCCCACATCAGTGAAAGTTGCTACCAACTAACAAATGAAAAAATTATATAAGTGTAGAGAGAGCCATGTAAGATCTCTAAGCTTTTTGCTCAGATTTTATGTAAACCTAAACTCTCTCTTAAAAAACAAAGGAATAATAATTATTAATGTCAAAAAGTTGCAGCAATAGATATTCCCCAAAAGGAAACATAAACATTACAACCAAGTAAATGAAAACTCCTTGACATTATTAATCATCAGGGAAATGCAAGTCAAAGCCACAATGAATTATGACCTTACCTCTGTTAGGAATGGTGGTTATCAAAGAGTTGAAAGATAGCAAATACTGGTGAGCGTACGGAGATCAGAAACCTTAGACACCATTGCTAGTGCAGGCCTTCTTCGTTTAGCAACCTAGTTCCTTCTTTCCAGTGGCCAGTGAATGAATCAGCTCTTAAGTAAGAAGCTGTATATTGCTCATTACAATATTAGGAAAGCAAACTCCAACTTGTTAATCTTGCTTTTATTTGCATAAGTCTTATTTGCTGTGCTTTAATGTGTAACAGTCTAAATGTATAGTTTTGTACTGTACTGTACAATCAGCAGAAACTGGACTACTGTACTATAGAAAAAAACTACCACAAAGCTGCACTGCCACTCACCTTCCTGCCTCGAAAATCAGAATGTAGGCTGTAAATGTGAGTTGGAAGTCTAAGCAGCACACCTCTATGCTAAATCCAAGAAGTCATTAAACTGGCAAATCATTACATGAGGAATAACTGCAATATAAATTATCACAACAATTAGAGAAAATAGTATCAAAGTCTTCAAAAGAAAAAAAATCAATGGAACTAACATGGGATCCAATGATTGTACTCTCAAGTGTATGTTCAAAGGAAATAAAATTGAAATTTTTGAATGAACTCCCATGTTCACTGCAGTGTTATTCCAAGTTGTCTTGAAATGGAAATGACTGATGGATAAAGACATATGGTATGTATAAATAATGGAATACCATCCCACAATCAACGGAATTAAATCTTATCATTTGTGGGCCACATGGATGGGATGGGAGATAATGTTAAGTGGGCTAATGCACTGAAGGAGGATTGTGTAAATATTAAGCACACAAAATTATATTAATATGTACAACTGTCTTCCAACTTTGTATCCAAAGCAATGAATCTTTGCCTTTCCATAATGTATAGTTTTTACTATGTGACTTTTTAGGAAATATATTTTTCTAAGTAAAGCTTGCATATGTTGAATTCACAAATTTTAAGTGTTCAATTAGTTTCATCAGTGCTTCCAATCTATTTTTAAAATATTTTTCAGGTCAACTACCTTCCTTGTGTTCATTTTGTTACTTGTTCATAACCTTTCAAAAAAGTAGCTGATAATCTGCTTTCTCTTTATGTAACTTTACATTTTTTGAACTTTTATTACATGACAATCATGCAATGTATGCTTTTTAATCTAACATCTTTTATTTGCAATATATTTCAAATTCATTTTGTTGTGGCATGAAATGGTGGACTATTCCTCCTCATGGCTGATTTGAATCTTCTGTGCTCACTTCAGCAGCACAAATACTAAAATTGGAACAATTTGGATCTTCTTTGTGCATTGATCACAATCTGTTTATCTGTTCTCCAATAAATGGAAATTGAGATTCTTTGCGTATTTTTGTTGTTTAAATAGCACATTTATAAATACCTGTGTTGGTGGCATGTCTGCAAACCAAACCCTTGGGAGGCTGAAAACAGGAGAATCATCATGAGTCTAATCTACATAGTGAGACCTGTTAGGCACTGTAGACTCTGTACTAACTACATAAGAAAAAAAAAGAAAAGGAAACTACATCAAGTTTTCCAGAGCAAGTTTTTCATTTCAGAATTCCAACATTCAGGCTGGATGGTCCTATTTTTTCCATATTTAGTTAAGCATTAGACACCTTCGTTTTTGATAGTTGCTATTCTATTTTATTTTAATTTGAAGAGTGAAAACAGAAGCATAAACAAATAGAAAAAATGACAGAAATGGGGTAACATACAACAATATATGATACAGATTTCAAAACAGGGGTAGCTAATTAACAATGGTTGTTATATTATCTACTGGGTGAGTGGATTTTTAATGGTCAATTGTGACCTATTTCTTAAAAAATGCAATGTGTAGGGCTGGTCAAATATCTCAGCTGATTAAAGTGTCTGCCAGCAGGCCCAAAGTCCAGAGGTTGATCCCTAGGCCTGCCATACCTGCCCCACTCAGATGGCAGTTGAGACTGGATGTGGTGGTGTTCACCTGTAATCTCAGCTCTTGGGAGGCTGCAAACAGGAGGGTCACTACAAGTCTGATGTAATAATGAGACCCTGAACACCCTGTAGACCCTTCCCTAAAATAAAAATAAAAAACTATGCAATATGTCTGTTTGAAAAACCTGTCTCTTCCATAGTTTTGGAATGCTTTGGAACTGTCAAATTTAATAAACTATTGCTAATTTTCTACCCAATTTGTCAGTTGCAGAGGGGAGTGTTGCCATTTCCAAATATAATTCTTTAAGGGCTGGAGAAATAGCTCAGTAGACTAAGTGCTTGTCTGGCAAGCACAAGTGCCTGAGTAAAATCCCTGGTCCTGAAAAAAACAAACAACAACAACAACAGCAAACATATACATATATATATATATATATATATATATATATATATTATGGGAAATATATATATATTTATGAAAATATAGATGTTTGGGAAATATATATACATATATATATATTATATATTGCCTATATATATATATATATATATATATATATATATATATATATCAGAAAATTGGCTTCCATTCACAAATTTTGCATTAGGTGGCAAACATGACCATAGTCATCTTACTCACATAAACAAAAATAGAACCATAGTTCCCCAAGTCATAAAACAAATAAATTCATAAAATCAGATATGATATGCCATATCTTGCTGAATTTTTTGGCATAATATTCCTACTTATCTCAATAAGTTAATTAATCCATTGTTTATTTTGCCTCATATTGATATAAGCAATCTAATTAATCATAAATATGATTTACCTTATATATATATCGAAAATAATAGTTGAAATGTTTGTGTTTATCATCAATTATCACTTTTATTAGACTTTGAACTATTTATTTATTTATTTATTTATTTATTTATTTATTTTTTGTCTTTTTGAGGCAGGGTCTCGCTATGCAGTTCAGGCTGGCCTTGAGCTCACTTTTGTAGCCCAGGCTGGTCTCGAACTCGCACCGATCCTCCTGCCTCAGCCTTGGACTATTTATATTGCATGTATTTTTCATTTAGTTGTATTTTTATTCATCTCATATTCTGTGTGATACATACTTTTTTGTTTCTCTATTTCTGAGTATCTCTAGTGCTAATAAATATTTTTATGAGTCACTTTACTTCACTTGTTTTCCATATTTTAGTGTTTTTGTAGTTGCTCTAGGCATCACATAAGCACTAGAATTATTTTTAATTTTATTTATTTATTTGTGGTATGGCCAGCTCAGCCTGCCCTGGAGGTGGGGCTGGCACAGCATGTGGTGCTGGGACCGAACCGCAATCCTTGCAGTTGCCTAAACTTTCCTAAGCAGGCAGGTGCTTTAGACGACTGAGCCATTATGTACTAGAATTTAATATTCTCTAACTCAGGTTAATATTGCTGAATTCTAACAAATAATAGACATTTTACTACATACATTTCCTTCTCTGTTTGACTATGTAATAAGAATGCATGTTACAAACACAATACAATGTCACTGTATTAGTAGATACAATTGGATGAGTTTTTAAAATCTTGAGAAATAAGTAGTACACTTAAAAGAAATTTTGTATTGCCATACTGTTACTTATGACAGTCTTTATTTCCTTTATGGATATTTTTAAAAATGTATTTAGCACAGGGTCTACAGGGTCTCACTACACAGATCAGACTTGGAGTGATCCTCCTGTTTTCAGCCTTTCAAGTGCTGACATTACAGGCAGAGCCAGTCTCATTTGCTGTCTCAGCATGCCCTAGTGGTGGGGTGGGCACAGTAGGCCCAGGGGTGGAGCCCTGGTTGCCATGCTCTGCCTAAGCAGACACTTTACTCTGATGAACTATCTGGCTGGCCCTTCTTCATGGATTCTAATTACCATCAAGTTCCCTCTCATTCCTGTTGGAAGTACTTCCTCCTGTACGTACTGCAAGGCAAACCTAGCAGCAATAAACTTCCTCAGTGCTTACAACCCTCATGCCTTCATTTTGCCTTGTATTAGAATAGTTTTTAAGGTTTTTAGTTCTTAGCAACTTGTTTTCATTTTTTTATTTTGTTCATCTTTTACCCTTTTAATATACCACCCATAGCTTTCCAACCCTCATTATTCTTATGCAAATCAATTTTTACTTCAATTTTTGTCTTCCTGGATAAGATGAATTACTTTCTTCTTGCTGCTCTTAAGACTTTATCCTTTTCTTAGCCTTTAGGAAAAGACAGTAACAGGCCCAGGAGTGCGTACATCTGTATTTGCCCTATTGAGATTCTTATGATGATTATTGCTCCTCAAATTTGTGAAATTCTTGGCTAGTATTTATTTTCTGATTCTTCTGCCTTCTACAATATGAACTTCCTTGGTGCCTTTAAATTTTGAATGACTGGGCCCTTTAATTATAATTACTTGGTCATTTTGTATAACTTCTATATTTGTACAGAGAATTTACTCTTTGATTCATTATAATAAAAATTTTCTTTAATCTTACTATGATCTTCTTTATTTTTCTGAATATATTGAAAATAGCTCATTTGACATTTGTTTCCTGCTAACCCCACCACTGATAGTTATTTAGTAGTGATTCCTATTAACCTTTTCCTGACAGTATCCTAGTTTCCAAATTATTTGTCTCACATGAATTTTCATGATAAATGAAAGATTTCCTGTAACACAGTAGCAATTCTATGTTTTCATATTTCATACCTGAAGGTAGTTGTCATATTTGTTTTTCTTTATTTTTGGTTTTATGCATTGAATCGATGCAATTTGTGACATCTTCTTTCACTATGGTATATGACCCTCATTTCTTTCCTCAGATTTCCATTTCATTTGTGCCTTGTTTATTTCTTAGCTTGGCTTTCTTGGAGATGGTTCTGTGTTTATTCAAGGATTGCTGGATAGTCTTCTCACTTGCAGATGATCTGTGTATATGCTGGCAGGTACACTAAATGTTAGGGTCATTTTGAAGTAGCCCAAACTTAACCTCCCCTATGCTCCTTTTCAGATTTTTTAGGCATGTGCATGTGGTCAGAAGGTCAACCAGTATAGTTTAAATATATTTTAGGTGCTTTACCATCAGCTAGATGTATATACAACCTAAGAAAAAAATACTTTCTAAAATATCTATTATCTCGAATTAATAAAGCCACGTGATTGCTTCTCTCCCATTCCTTGGTCTTCCAGAAATATCTTTAATCAGCATTGTTAATGATACTCCAAACACACCCTCAGTTGATCTCTCAACTTTCCAGTCCTAATATAAATACCGCCCTGAGCTGGAAGAAAGCAGTTCTGCCCCAGGTCAGGACACCACTGTTCTTCAAAGCCCAGCACCTTTTCTTTTCTTTTTTAAATGAGCATAACATATTTATTGAGGGAAAGAAATCTCCTGTCCGAGAGAGGGACAGGAGGGTGGTTCCAAGTGGGTGTCCCCTGGAAGCTGTCTCTTCCAGGGACTTTTATAGAGAAGACATGGAAACTCTCTTAGGTGGGTATGAGGTGGGACAAAACTGTGGTCAACCAATGAAATTACAAGCACCATTGCTCAGGTAAAATTGATTAACATTGGGATCTAATGGGAAGGCAAGTCACGTAGCAAGCGGGTAAGAACACCACCTATTGAACTTGGGCTCCTGACTCTTTCTAGGATCTTTCAAGGCAATTTATACTCATTTAGCATATTAATCCCTGATGCCCATCTTTAAGGAACTATGGAGTTGCTTTTAATTACTCCTGTTTTAAGATCTGGCCCACGGTGAAGGAGTGTCTGTCTCTAGTCATAGAGTCACAACGTCTGTCCAAAGGCAAAGGAGTGTCCTTCTCTAGTTGTAGAGTCACCTCGTCTTCCAGCACCTTTTTGAGGATGAAAACAACTCAGATTGTAATAACCTTGAGTTAATTTTCAAGGCTATGGACTAGAAATTTTGTGTCAACTTTGGTTGCATTTAAGGAAAAAGATTTGCACATTTCACCAGAATAGTTATATCATCTTGCATTACTCTAAATTTATCTATATAGTTCAGTAAAATAATAAAAATCTAACTCTCTTTATATAGAAAAGTGGGTAGTTGGGAAGAAATTTAAAATTATTTAAAATAGTTTAAGAGAGTTTTTGCTTTCCCAACATATCAACCATGAAGATGTATCGCAAATTTTAGATGCCCGCTTTTTGTTTCATAAGAGAATGAGAAAGAACAAACTGTGCTCCAAAGGGAGTATTGTGAAAAGGAAGACGTAGTTAGATATGAAAGCTAAAATATTAAAACATCTAACCCAGACAACTTATGTGTGAAACAATGTTAGGGATTGTCTATTTGTAACAAATAGAATTGGTGTATTAGAACACAAAAGTATTATACGGATCACTGAAAGATTATGGAAAAAAGAAACTAAAGGACAAAGAAAGACGAGTTTGGAAATTACACTCAACAAAATACTAATGAGTATATGATAAATATATCAGTTTTGAAAAGCAATGACAGTAGCCTTCTTAACAACAATAATAATAAAAAATTGCATCAGGGCAAACACAGCCATATTTGATACTGACAGTGCCATAATGAAAGGTTTTCATGGGCAGTGGACAATGACTAGGCAAGGTTAAAAGGAGAGGGTTTAGTTTAATCTCATACTGTCTGCAAAGGATAAATAACATTGACCCAAAGATCCTAGGATAGCAACAGCAAACAAATAACTGAAGTATTCAGACAAAGAATTAAAATAAAAAGAGGGTAGAATTTCTTGTTTATCATATGCCTTAGAAACTGCCTTTAAAAAAGGAAAGAAAAAAAAGAAGAAACTGCCTAGGATAAACAATATAGACTTTTTAAAATTTTATTTATTTATTTATTTATTTGTTTGTTTATTTATTTATTTATTTATCTATTTATTTATTTGATACAGGTCTCACTACACAGCTCAGACTCAGTGATCCTCCTGTTTTCAGCCTGCACCACCACACTCGGACTTTGTGGCCAGCAGGGCAACACTGCATGTAACACTGGAAATCTAACTTTTGTCCTTACACTTGCCAGGCAGAGCTTAGACCCCTGCTTATCTCCCTAGCACCAACACAAACTATTTTAGACTGGAAAAAAATATATAAAAATGCGTGCTGATTTTTAAAACGTTATGACAAAGATTTGTAATCTTATCTATAGTCCTGGAAATGTCACATTCCAAAGTGAAAAAAGTCTCTGTTTACATTTAGAAAGATCACCCAGCAATATCCCATGAATAACCACCAGAAGCAGAAACATCACTTTGAAGAGTCCCATTTCTCTGTTGATTCTGTTATATACATGTTACATTACTTTTGCATCAATATGTTAATGTTATACAGTATACTTTCATGTTATTTAAATTGCATTAATACAGAGTGTTGATATCTTTAGAAACAGTCATGCAGAAATCTGGGGTAAATACCTAGGGCTATGATTGTGTGAGGACTGAAGTAAAGATAAGATCAGCTGGAGAATATTTTCTACTATGACATGAACATTACATAAACATCTTTAAAATCTCACATTAGGTAATGAAATATCTGCAAAGGTGAAAAATGGGGTTTTCTCCATTATGAATATGGCCATTAGTGCTTTCACTATCTCCTGTAAATGACCATAGGCAATTATGAAATTGTCTCTTTCCTGTATTAATTATAAAGATAGTCTCATGGAACTCCCAAGAACTACAAAGTGCTAATGGGCACCAATTTACACCACGGCAGCGCCAAACCTTTCTTGGGTCAAATAGAGTGAAATTCATTCATTTTCTGCCACACAAGCCAGCTGCTGATAGCCTCACTCAGCACAAGAGACATGTGTTCCTCTAAACAAATAGTGTGTGCTTTGAGGGAGGTGGCTGTTGGTGCCACTGCCCTGTCTGCCTCCTGCTGGGGCTCTGTGGTGACAAGGATGAACCTCGCTGCCTGTGACTTTTGCTCAGAGAGTACGTTTTCCTGTTCCTCAAACCAGAAAGACCAACAAGATCCTTCAGCACAAAGGTTTTAAAAAATGAGCCCTGGAAACACATTTTCAGGCTTTTTGGTGGGGAGGCAGTGATTCGCTGTTCTCAGTACCTAGAGGAAAGTATAAGAATGTTTCATGATAATGAAAAGTGAAGGAATAAGTTATTACATGCAAAGGAAAATAAAATAAAGAACAGAACACAGAACACATTGTATACCAATAGATACAACTTTGTAATATGGTAATTTAGACATCAGTGACTGTGTAATTAGGTTATACTTGATTTGTTTTAATTCGACAAGGGGTGGAGAGTAGGACTGCAAAGGAGTTTTTTTTTCTGTACTTTTAGGTAAGGGTCCACAGGGTGTTCAGGGTCTCACTACTAGAGCAGAATGATAGTGATCTGCCTGTTTACAGCCTACCAAGAGCTAGGATTACAGGTGCATGCCACCACACCAAGTTTTGCAAAGGAGACCAACAATGGAGTTTAAATTATACCTGCGCAAAGGGGCCAGTAAGATACCTCAGTGACCTAAAGGGCCTCCTTAGTCAAGCTTAGGCAAGCACAGGGACCGCAGTTCAATCCTTTGCAAGACATGCTGTGCCAGCCGCATCCCCAGTGCAGGCTGAGCTGGCCAGAGCAGCCAGAGTTTGGCAGGGTTGGTGTCCACCTGTAATGCTAGTGCTGGGGAGGCTGAAAGCAGGAGGATCACCACGAATCTGAGTAGCACAGTGAGACCCTGAAACAACCAAATATATTTTATAATAATAAAAATAAATTGTATGAGCATTTAATTTTTAGATAAATTAATATGCAAATACTGAGAGTAAATACTGAATTAGTATTTTGCTTATAAAGATATGGATTAATAGATAAAGTCATCTCCAAGGTCATAATCAGAACATTGATGTCCTAATGCCATCCTGCTTCTGTTTATTCAATGTTAGCCTCTTGGTTAAATGTGTTATCTTCTATGATTTATTTCCAAAGAAAAGTTAGTCCATAAGCTTACATGGTTTCCTGTGATATTGTTGTTGTAATAGAGTGATAATATAAATCATAAAAAATGTTTTAGACAGTAATAAGAAAATAAAATTAAGACAAATAGGAGACTGGTTTTAACTCACCAAGATTCTGATGCCAAAACAAAGCTCAAAGCAGGGAGAATAGGAAACAAAATAATTACAGCGGAGGTAGATTTCAAAGTAATGGCCTGCCGGGTGGTTTTTGATAAAGTGATGGAATGTTCTGGCACTAAGGTGCAGTAAATCACGGTTTTCAGGATCACCTCCTGTCCAGAGTACTGAATCGTAGCACACTGTGTACATGCATGTTCTAACAGGACTTCAATCAGGAAGTACACTTTCAAATCTCTCTACAACACATAGCCTACTTTTGATTTAGGTTTTCTTTTATGCTTTTGTTTATCCAAGTGAATTATAAATTTGTCATTGATAAAAAATGGCAAAGATATTTATCTTTTCAAACTAATATTTTAACTAACCCATGAATAATTTTTGGACTTCTAGGAGTGATCTACTTCCACATTACCAACTTGGAGTGGTTTCTCCGTGAACTATACAAAGATGTAATATAAAGAAGTCAACTTATAAGGCTACCAGCATATTCCTGTACCAATCATCAACACGAACACTTTACAGCCTTCACCAACTTTAAAAAGAAGACATTAGATTTTATAAAGAATTATGAGTGAGTTAATCACAGGAGCAATGATTTTCCTAACTGTTAAAATTTTCTTAAGCATCAACTATGTTTGAGACAAAGTGTCCAGATAAGAGTTTAAGATGAAGACATGTGTGCAGTACTCCTAAAATGAACCTGGCATCTACTTCAGCTAATTTTTTTTTCTATGATGCATACTAATTTGGTACTAGTATTTTTTCTTTGAAAAAAAAGTATTGATTCATGTACTTTAATTCTATATGGCTTGGAGACACAAAATGAGATTTGTCATGGAATTATTAAATTAATCATTAATCATATAGTGATTTAATATATAGGTAATACATCATCACCTAAAATATTTATTTCTGTAGTAAAAAATGAAATTTGTTCTCCTGGCAATTTTGAATACAATATGATATTAGTAACCATCGCCATTCATGTTGTGCAATAGATTTCTAAAACTTATTCCTCTATTTTTACTGATATTTGTACTCCTTTATCCATATAGTAATTCCTGAGCCTCTAATAACCACCAATTCTATTCTGTTTCTGAGCCTGATTGTTTTAGATCTCACACATAAAAGTGGTTATTCAGAATTTGCCTTACTGTTCCTGATTTAGTTTACTTAGCATAATGGAATTTGAAATAATTCATATTTAAAAATTGTCTGATCTTGGAAATACTCACAATGGTATATGTCTGTTTCTCTACTATTATCACTGGATCATAATTTATCCTCAGTATTTGGTCATAAAATTAGTTTCAAATTCTCAGGATCATAAAGAGGATGTAAAGTACAATTTATTGGGAAAAAATGGATCTGTGAAGTCAAATTGGACATATACAGAGATACAGAGACCAAAGTTTAGATACAGATAATGCATAACTTCAACCCCTCTCATGATATGTAGCACAACCAATTTGGAGTTTAAAATTAAGAAAATAGTTACTAATCTGACAAGACTGGGTATTATTGGGAAAAAAGCTTGAGACTACAAAACACTCTTATGAGAAGTCTTCAATTGCTAAAGCAAAGCTGCTCATGTCTGGTTTAATATGTCTATATCTTCAGTCTGTGGAAACTGCTGACAAAGATTTCTAACCGTGTTCACTAATACTTCTCTTTCCTCTGTCTAAACCTTATGACTGAGAGCCTCACCTCCAGCTGTGATGTGCCTCGCCTCCAGTCTCCCAACCAGGATCACAAAACCAATTCTGACCGATAGTATACAAGTGGAATTGAAGGACACAGCTTCTGACTTATGTTATTAAAAGAAAAGGAGCATACGGGCCTTCTTTTCTTGTTTTCTCTTTCCTGTAGGCTATATGGTGAGAACTGATCGACATCATCCAAACTGATCAGATCACAGCATACAAATAAACAAAAGGAACTGGGAAGTTCTGTATCCCTGACATCTGTGCTATGTCTCGTATGCTCCACCTGAAGAATTTCATCAGGCAGTAAATAAAATGTATCTTGTTTAAGTCAGTTTACTTTAGGATAGCTTGTTATGTTTGGCTAGCTTACATCATAAAATAACTTTTAAGGAAGGCATTCTGGGAGAAATACAAGATTCATTAGTTTTAATGAGAAGGGGAATGGGATGGCTTACAGTTACTGTGACATATAAGCTTGGTTACTCTTATTTTCCTATGCTAACTAACTGAAGACCAACACCATTTCAGAATGAGAAATGTGAAGTTTGTCACAAGACTAAATTTCTGGTAACTTAGAAATATGATAAAAGCAATTATTTAGTCCAGAAAATAGGCAGAAGTTATATGTATATACGGTGGCGGTACCTTTTACATTTTGCAAGCTAAACATTGTCTTTGCATAATCCTTTCTTTACTTTTGTATTTTAAAACAATACAAGATAGTTATTTAAAAAAAAAAAACAGTATTAGAAGCAATACAAGAGTTCACTAAACAAACCAATAGGAATTCAACAATGGTTGTTGTATTGCATGACACTATCTTCCAGTTAGTGTTTAGACTTTCAGATACAAGTGTGGAATATTCATTCAAAGAAAAAAAAAAACAAGATGTTATAAGAAATTCAAAAGAGGAGAAAAAATTAGAGTAAAACAAAGAAAAAAATTAAACATTAACGGCTCCTTTCAAAAGACCAACAGCAACTGAGAATATAACTACTCGAACTATTCTACATACGGGGCTGGGGATTTGGCTCAATAGTAGAATGCTTGTCTAGCAAGCTGGAAGCCCCTGGTT
This sequence comes from Myocastor coypus, assembly GCA_004027025.1. Classification (NCBI taxonomy): domain Eukaryota; kingdom Metazoa; phylum Chordata; class Mammalia; order Rodentia; family Myocastoridae; genus Myocastor; species Myocastor coypus. Next base: position 22,054 of record PVJA010026550.1, read on the forward strand.
TGGTCCTCTACACCAAAAACAGGCCTCCCCCCCAAAAAAAAATATTCAACAAAAAAATACAGTAAAATCAAACAGAATCAAAATGATTCTGCATAGTCACCTAAATATCTTTTTACTTTCTTTCATTTGTTCTTTTCCTCATCTCAATTTTCCCTTCCCATTGAAAAATTTCTTTCCCTTTCACAGTATCTGCTGTAGCTTTTAGATTTTTATTACTCTTTCAGTTTCTCAAAGGTTTGTCAGGCGTGAATTATGTGAGAAATCATTGTTTCAACTTGTGTTAATATGAAGACAGTCTCAGACATTCCTCCATTTCTTCCTGCCCAAATTTTCTCACTGGATCTCTGGCAATTTTGTTATGTGCTTATACATTTAGAAAATGAGAATTTATACAGCACAGGAATTGAAATCTTGACTAAGAATACATTTCAAGGATCTGAGCTTCTCCATGAAAAGGCAGGTTTCACCCATCGCTGCTCTATTTCAGATGTGAAAACGTAGTAATCTTGCTCATTATTCTAAAGTATACCAGAGTATAAAATATAAGAATATTGTTAATGCATTTAGATAAGGAATGATTTGCTTTGCTTCAGCCCTGACTTTCTGATTTCCTGTCATGATGTGACCCCTACTCTTCTCATACCCTCTTACTTTTTTAGTGATTTATTTCAGTAAAAAATTATCAAATTAACCACTGCCAAAATAAAAATGTTTCATGGCATAAGGAATAGTCACTGTTGTCTTTATAAACACCTTCATTTGTCTCCTTATCCAATTTTGTTTGAATTTTAGCTTTCTCTTGAGGCTCTTATTACATAGTTGTGGTTCCTTTTGAGAAATTCACAAATAAATGAGCAAACAAAAAAATATATTCACTAGCCTAAGAATCCCTAAGCTAATTGCTCTTTTTAATACCTTAGCATTTGGGAGGTTAAGAACACTATTCCATCTCTTGATACTGATGTCCTTCTAAGAGTCTTAATTACTTTCATCTTAAATCTTCCATTATACACAGGATGCACATAATATGAGACCTGGATGAAGGATTTATGACAGGTGGGATCTGACTGATGGGCTGAGGTGTGGTCCTAGGAGCTCTTCTGCCAGGCTTCAAGCTCGGAGGCAGGGAGCCTACCAAGAAGGCCAGCCCCCTGGTGGATTCCAACAGAGAATTTCTGATCATATATATTATTGAAAAAAGAAAATCTATTGCCTCTGCTAGTCAAATTTCGATTTTTGCATATCCAGAAGCTGATAACATTAATTACAAAACCTATAACAGTCCAGAGAGCTAAGATATAATCCAGACAAATAAGATAGGATTTTGAAAGCCCTGTATGAAAAAAAAATTTTTTTTTTTCTTCTCTCAAGCACAAAAATACACAAGGCAGGTCACAGAATCTAACTGAAGCTTTGCCTGCCTAGACATCCATGGAGCTCCGTGAAGCACATATGTAGTCTCAGAAAAGATTTTGGAGGGCAGCTGGGAATGGCATCCCGTGAGAGTAAACAAAGAATTCCCAAGGCTCAGACATCATTTCTTTGATTTAGAATGATCCTGCAGCAGAGCTGCTCCTTGGCGGCTGAGGACTGCGGTGATCTCAATGAGCCTAAGGGAGCTGCTACATGGACAGAGCTCCATCTTTCTCCAACTTTCTAAATATATGCCTTGGAATCATTCCATAGATACTTTCAATCTTGGGAAAACATCAGTAGTTAGAGAAAATTTTAATTTTCAAGGTGATTTCTTTCAGAGTAGATATTTTTGCTATCTTTTCTACTCTTCTGTTTCTCTCATAAAATTTTGTTCTTGAAGATATCTAGCTAACTCTTTGGTTCTCTGATAAAGCTCTTTGCTCTTGGCTGACCTGCTTTCTATATTGCTGTTAAGTATAGCCTTAGGGGATGGAAAGGTATAGGGCAGGAATGTTCCTGCCCTGTTAACCTGGTCCTCAAATCCACTGAACAGTTACCATTTAAGAGACTGAAAACAAGAGAATCACTACGAGTCCAATCTGCATGGTGAGAATCTGTAAACCATGAATCCCCTGTCCTAAGTGCAAATAATAATAATAATAATAATAATAATAATAATAATAATAATAATAACAACAATATAAAATTATGAAAAAAAAGAGTTCCAAGACATTGGTTTTGCTTTTAGCTTTTTTTACTTTCAGGTCCTGGGAACCTCGTGTTTCAGGAGAGCAAACTATTTGAATTTACATGATTAATAAGAGAACTTTAAAAATCCGATTAAATGGAAAAACATGGGTATAATAACAGTTTGATATGAGAAAAGCAATGAATCTCTTATTTTCATTATTTTCTGGATTAGTACAAATTAATGTTATAGTTTTATGAAATTCTGACATTTTTAGCAAGCTTCTTGTGTCTAATCTATTATTTAGGATGCATAAATTACATCTACCCTGAGAATGCCTCAGTTATATGTCTTATTAGTTTGAAAGACTGTTACTAGAAAGTCAAAGTGAACATTGAAGACTGTGTACCATCTATCAGCACAGGACCTAAAAGTCCTGCCTGCTTTTTTTTTTTTTTGTATTTCAGGGAAAGGTCTACAGGATATTGAGAGTCTCACTAATAGATCGGACTCATAGTGATCCACCTGTTTACAGCCTCTCAAGAGCTGGGATTACAGGCGCTCACCACCATGCCCAGTGTCAGTCACATCTCATGCGCCCCATGGGCAGGGCCTGTAAGGCAGGCCCTGGAATCTAACCCTGGCTCCTGAGCCTGCTTGCAAGTGCTTTAATCTTCTGAGCTATTTGGTTGGCCAATGACAGCTTATTTACCCCTTGTTAGTTTCATGCTTCGAAACTTCTCTATGGAAATCCAAAACATTATTTTTGCCTTATAGAACTTTGGAATCATAGGATGAGTACCTTCTCTAATTAATTCCCTTTTTCTAAAGGGAATATTGTGCCCAGCTGTATGATCACCACAGTGAGCTAGGAATAAATGGAAGTGAATTCTACATCCAGGCATTCCGTCTCAACTTTTATTTTCAAGCAGAGGCTAGGTAAGGGAGAAGGAGACCATAAGCCAGCAAGAAGCCTGGTTGTATTCTCTACTTAGAGAACACAGGCAGAATTGCTTTCATAACACATACCTCTGCTTGTGGTAAAGCACTGAAAAACCCTGTAATAAAAGAAAAAGATAAACTCTAAATTCTTTATTTTGTCTATGTATTACAATGAATCTGTCTTCCAAAACTTTAAACTACATAACCCTTAACCACCCAGCAGAAAAGTTTAACCAACAGGCATAAAATGTAAAGTTGGATTAGTATGCTGAGCTGTAAAAGGCTTAAATCAACAGCTTCCATCATTGCCAGTTTTGCCAACAACTCACAGCAATTATCAAACATTGGATTATGTACACAAACTACTTTCTCTTAGTTCAGTGAGAAGAAATTTTTTGTATCAACAATGGTTAGAAAAAGTATCACCTCTACTTCCTGTGCTCTGTATAACTACTAGGAGAACAACAATATGCTTTGTATCAAATATTGGGATTGTACTACTAACATGTTTTGAAATTGTCACATTGTTATTTCTTATTAAAAGTAATAAAAAATAGATACTGTGAAAACAATAGGTTAAAAAAGTGCAAAAACTCTCAAAACAAACAACTAAACAAACTATATAACCATATTTATAGTTAATTTAAGCATAAGTCTATTACAAAAGACAACTCAGACAAGCTGGAAAACAAAAGAATATCAAAACTAGATCTAATAGCTGCTAGTTGACACAAACACAAATCTAAGATTAATGAGAATAATTTCAAAATCAGAAAAACTTAAATGGCATAAAAGAACTTGTTGCAGATGTAATAGCAGGAAATCATCCAAATGTTTGGAGAGAATATACTATATAGATAATAGATGCATATAGAATCCCAAATAGCCATGATTAAGCAGGAACTTTTCTTCAATATATCATAATCAAAATTCCAGGAGTCCAGAACTTGTGCTGGCACTGGTACAACAACTTAAGAATTTAGGAGGACTTATTGTGAACTCTGCAATAGACACAGTAAAACTTTGTATAACATACGTATGGAAATAAACTATAAAATAAAATGTGATTCTACAGAATTTTAAGGACCAGTATTTTGAACTTTCAAGTATATGAGACAGAATTCTAAATTTCCTATCTTTGATAATTTTCATATCTGTTAGATAAAGGATAATTTCCATTGATTTATTTTTCTCTTTGTCATAAGCTGAAACAACATTGAGCTTGGTATTTTGACTCTAACATCTTGTTTCCCACATAAAATTTATGATGGAAATTAGAAGCGTAATGTAAGCAGTGGAATTCTAAAATTTGAATACACTGAAGCCAATTGTGAAGATAGTCACAAGCTGTATCTTGTTTAAAAAATAATACAATTTTTTAAAAAAATTTGTTATGTGTGAAATAATTCATTTGGACTGTATCTGTGAAATCTACTGTTTTTTTCTTAAGGGAAGTATAACCTTATTAGTATATATTTGCATACATAATGATTACATTCTTAGTGTGCAGTCACTACATGTACAGAACCCATGTGAATCCTTTTCATATCCCCTTCCTCTGCCCTCCCTCCCCCTTCCTTCCATCTCCTGGTCCCCTTCCTATTTGCAAGTTTGTTCTTATAATGTGTTACGAAAAACTCCCTCAGTGAGATTCACATGCACAAATGGGTTTCTAGGAGATCCTGAAGGGCTATTAAAATCATCTGCAGCATGTTAACAACATGAATTTGTTGATATGGAGATATCAGCAGAGAGCAACTCGGGCAATACTAGATGCCCCGTGCATTAGGAGCAGGTTTGTCCTACAGAAATGGGGAAAGGAGAATGAGACACTGGTCAGACCTCTCTGTGCAGGTATGGAAGGCCAAAGAAAAAGACTCAGAGGATCCTCTCTTTGGAAGTCTCAGCCTAAAAGACTCACAGTGTCCTAGAAGTCTGTTCCCAGCAAAGGAAATAAGGTAGCTCCCTGCTTTACCTCTTTTCCTGGGAAGAGCTCCCAGCTCTGTGTTGTTTCCATACTGCACCCTTAAATGAACTGAGTTATCTTGGTAATTGGCTTCAGTGTGTTTAAATTTTAGAATTCCACTGCCTGCCTTACTCTACTAACTTCCATTATAAATTTTATGTGGGAAACAAGATGTTAGAGTCAAAATACCAAACTCAATGTTGTTTTAGTTTATGACAAAGAGAAAAATAAATCAATGAAAATTGTCTTTCATCTAACAGATATGAAAATTATCAGAGATAAGAAACTTAGAATTCTGTCTCATATACTTGAAAGTTCAATTATAAACACTGAAGATATAAGAAATAGAAATTTAAGAACTGTCTAAAATACCTACATTGAAAGTGAAGACAGATTTTTAAGACTTAAATTAGGTTTTCTACTCTAATAGTAACAAGCTGTTTGACTATGGGAACATTGTTCAACCTTAGTTTACCTCTCTGTAACACAGATCTAATAACAAATGCTTAAAGTTACTATTGCAAAGATTAAAATGACAAGACGGTGAAAGAAGATCATAAGGTAAAGCAGCTATCTTCTGGAGCACCAGCTGTGATAATTTCAGATTCACTATGTTGATAACTTGTATAAATTCATATCTAACTCCTGAATGCATAAGGAGTAACATTCAAACTGCCGAGCTTAATAGTCAAGATTTAGTCTTGACTTTTATAGTCTTATATACATTTATGCTATGTATCCTGCCAGACCAAAGTTCACTACTCCCTTTACACCTCACCATTCTGCACCTTGTGGTCTCTACAGCTTTCTGATAGTGGTGTGCTCCAAATTCATGTTTCCATATTAACATCTAGCATGTCACAAGAAAGAGAAGCTTGTGTGTAGGCAATTGTGTTCATATGAGGTCATCTATGTCAATCCTAGTCCATTGTGACTGGATTCTCACAGAAAGAGGAAATTTGGATACAAAATACAATATGCAGGGAGTAGGGAGATAGTTCAGTAGAATAAGTGCTTGCCTGGCAAGCACAGGGCCTGAGTTCAATCCCTGGTTCCGCTAAAGAAAGAAGGAAAGAAGGAAGGAAGGAAGGAAGGAAGGAAGGAAGGAAGGAAGGAAGAGAGAGAGAGAGAGAAAGAAAGAAAGAAAGAAAGAAAGAAAGAAAGAAAGAAAGAAAGAAAGAAAGAAAGAAAGAAAGAAAGACAATATGTAGCCACCTTCTACAAGTCAAGCACAGAGGACTAGAACACAAAATTCTCTTAGACACCAACTCTGACAGCTCCCAGGTCTAAGAATCCCATCACCCTCCAGAAAGAGAAGGAAATAGCTATCAGTCATTGTAATGCTGGGTTACTGTAGCCATAGCAACATCAGGCACAGCCCAGTCAGACTTCCATTTATCTACACATTCTTGTCCACATAGCTAAACTCTGAATTTTTATTCAGAATTCACATAGATTGTCAATTTCTCCTATCAGGCTGACAACAAACTGTATTTTCTGTCCTCAGGAATCCTATTGTGTGTTTTACATTCTCTTGGCATTTCTGTGCACATTGAATTACTGGAGGGGTTTTTTTTTTTTTTTTTTTTCTGTATTTCCTATTGCTCTCATTGGACTTACATTTCCTGGAGACTGGAAGCCATTTCTGTTCATTGTCATGCTTTTTATAGAATCTAGCAATTCTAGCCATGTAGCTTTCCACTAAGGTATTTATAGTTAATTTAAGCATAAGTCCTATTACAAAAGATAACTCATGTAGGATGCACCTGTATGTTGTACCAAGTTGTACTGTGTCTATTGCAGAGTTCACAAGAAGCTATGAACACAAGGAACAGAGCCACAGTCCACATAGCTAGGCTGAAGAGCCCTCACTTGCTCTATCTTAAGAGTATAAATCTTGGGGGATAATACATTTAAAAGAAAACACAGGTCAATTTTTTTTCTTTTTTTTTTTTGTCTTTTTGTCTTTTTGAGGCAGGCTCTCACTATGCAGTTCAGGCTGGCCTTGAGCTCAGTTTTGTAGCCCAGGCTGGTCTCAAACGCACACTGATCCTTCTGCCTCAGCCTCCCAAGTGCTGGGATTACAGGCATGTGCCACCACGCCCGGCTAAGGCAATTTTTTTCAAAACCATTTCTTGTTATTTTTGTCATCTAATTTTTAACATCTAGAGTCTTTTGGGTTTTTTTTCTCTCTTTTCTTCTTTTTCTTATCTGTTCTTTTCTGTTACCTTTACCAACTTCTAGTATTTTTGTTTTATTTCTTAATAGGATTTTTCATGTCAGCTTTCCCCTCTTCACAACTTTCTTTGCTTAATATTTTTAAATTATCTTTTTTCACCCTAAAATTACTCACCTCTTCCATCTGCATTATTATAGCCCCTTAAGCTTGTTTCTAAACAAGCTTGGTTTTCTATTTTTAGTAGTAGTAT